>JASVEL010008402.1:0-186755 GCA_032618575.1 Nicotiana noctiflora | reverse complement strand
ATAATCTGAGCCAAATTTAAAATAGTTTAAGGTATTTTGTCATACAATCTAAAAATGCAAGCACATTAATAATTAAGACAATATTACATAATGTTGCTAGCCAAGTCGCAAGTCTGTTCACCAATATCTCATGCTTTGGATTGTTAATAATGCCCATCATGTAGAGGGTCTTCGTATTGGTTTGCTAGTTTTAATACAATTTTAGCTTCACGTGGTGTCTTCTTATTGATTTACTGGTCTTAGGGCATCTTCAATCTTGCCCCCATCCCTCGTAATCGGGATAATTTTTGGGGAAATTTTACTCCAATTCTTCCCCATTTTATCCCCAAAATGGGGGATGGATTGTGTTCCCTCAAATATGGGGGTACATTATTCATCTCCCCCATTACTATTCATCATTTCTTATTATTATTTTATTATTTTATCTCTTTATATACACTTAATTATGTTTATGTAATATTTTTATAAAATTAATATTATATCTTATCTTTGGTTTATCATTTCGAAAAAGGTTCAAAATTACCCATTTACTGTAGTATATTGTTTGTTTCTGCCACCCGTTACACTTTTCGTCCAAATATATCGCTACCGTCAACAAAATTTGCATAATTGCCACTAATCCTAACAGATCTATATCATGGCAGCTGACCCTTTTAATTTTCTCCATGTCAGCTGCTAAGTAAGCAGGTGCCCACCAAATAAAATACCATGGTGAAATCCATATCACCACTTTTAATAATATCTTAATTATTGCATTTATTAAAGTGTCACGTAAGAGTCCATGTCACTATTTAAAAATATATTTTATTTATTACACTGATTTACTTAATCAGCAAATAAAATAAATCCCTAAAAAGGTTGATTCTTCATCTTTGCTTCAAATATTTCGATCCAAACAGAATTTATAACCAAACAGACTCAGATCGTCCACAATTTCTCCACATGAATATTCCCAACAAACTCCAAAACACCTAGCTCAAACTTCAACAAATCAGAATACCCATCTTATATTTTTGAGCTCTCTTACAGCTCCTTCAATGGTGTTTTTTGTTTTTCCTTTTTTCAAATTTTTATTTTTGAGCTCTCTTACAGCTCCTTCAATGGTGTTTTTTTTTTTCTTTTTTTCAAATTTTTGAACACCAGTGTTATTCTTTCCTTTTTAACATCCAAATTTTGCTTTCTCCACTAGATTTCAGCAGAAAAGAAGCAAGAAATTTCAGGATCTTGAGTCTTTTTCTAGCTTTGAATTTTGACGACCAAAAAAATACAATTCAAAGTATTTTTTACTCAAATCCACGAAATTAGTGTTTGATTCACGACTTTAAACTCAAAACCAAAACACACCCACGCGATCTCCTCCATAAATAATCAACTAATCTTAGTGGAATTCGAACTTTTAGACTCTCAAAGAATATACCATAGTGGGTTTCAAAAGCCAATATTGAAGAACACCATTGTTTGACATATTGAAGGTCTTCAATTGTGATTTTTGATCAACCCTAATTTTCAACAATGATGATTTGTTAATGTGGAGATATAATCTCTACAATGGAAAAGAAAGGGAAAAAATGGAAAAGAAAGGGAAAAAATGTTGGGGAAGAATTTCATTTTTGGGGGGTGGGGTAAGGAAATGGGAACTTTTTTTGGTCAACTATTCAAATGCAGAATATTAGAAGGGTTGGGTGGGACCTGCTTATTTGGCAGATGACATGGAGAAAACTGAAAGGGATCAGCTATCACGTGTATATCCGTTAGGGTTAGGGGCAATTATACAAGTTCTGTTAACGGTAGGGATAAATTTGGACGAAAAATATAATGGATGGCAAAAATGAATATAACATAGTAGAGGGCCAATTTTGGACATATTTTCCTTATAATTTTGATAAATTAATTTTCATGCATATTTTAATAAAGTTAATTTTCGTGCTCAATGTAAAATTAATTTTCGTGTATATTGATGTTTTATTTGAATTATTAGTTAATATATAATAATTGCTTACAAATTATATTATTTAAAATTTTATAAAATTGTTTTAATTATGAAATTACAAAATAATAAAAATAAAAGATGGAATTTATTTAATTGAAATTAAAAATGAAATTAAAATGAAAGATAATAATATAATATAGAAGAGAGAGAAGAATATAAAAAAATTTGGGGGGAAAAATGAGGAAATGGTTGGAGTGAGTTTGTCCCCAAAAACGGAAAAATCCTCATTTTGGGAACAAAAAATGGGGTAAAAGTTGGAGATGGTCTTAGTACAAGTTTGCTAGTTCTTAATTCAAGTTTGGCTTCTCTATATGTTGTTTTTAGTTCCTTATTTCTGCTTAATTTTTTGAAAAAACTTAATGACAAAACTAATGAATCCAAGACAAAAAAAACTTCAGCTTATTTCGTGCTGAAGTTTTTACAAATAAACCAAAATAACTTCAACATCTTAAAACCTCAGCTACTAAAATGCTTAAGTTCAGCAATCACAAATAAGAACTTCAACAAATAGAGAACAACACTTCTGCACTAAAATGCTCAAGTTCAGCAATTACAAACAAAAACTGCAGCACACTTGGATCATCAGTTTTTGCTACTACAGGCCCGTCTACTAGAATGCTGAAGTTTACACAATTGCTTTTGCTACTTCAGACCCGTATACTCAAGTTACGCAAAAAAGTGAGTTACGTTTATAATTTTTTTTCCAAAACGGGTACAAGTTAACAACGTGACTCAAAAAAAGGGTATAGATGCAAATGCTGTGTGCATTTGTTAAGCAAAAATGTAATGAAAAAAGTTGTCTAAGACTTTTATAATAGAACTTCCCCCAAATTACTACTACTACAACAAAAAATTCAATGTAATCCCATAAGTGAGGTCCAAGAAGGATAGTGCGTACACAGGGTAGAAAAGGGGTAGAAAGGGTAATGTGTACCTTCCCCAAAATTAAGCCTAGAAAAAGATTTAAAATATGAGGAAGATGATTGGTTTTATTTTAAATTCTTCTTACTTCAGGTACTTTTTGCCATATTAGTTCCTCCGCACTCCCAAGTCCCCATTGTGGCTAGCACACCGAGTCAACCCATCTTGCCTTTTGCTTTCACATAAAGGTGTACAGAAGAGATATTTCCTTTTCCTTTACTTTGATAAATGTATACATTTTTCACCAACTTCTTGACAGCAAGGTAAAGTAACACGCAAATTCAAAGAGTACTTTTATTAACTTGAAGCTAGAAGCTATTGGCTTACTATACCAACAGTAAGTATTCCCGTATGGAACAGTCAATGTTATAAATAGTTCAATGCCTTTTGGCAAAGATTTGATCATGAAATGCAAAAAGTTAGTCAATTTCTCAATGGGCATTCAAGACTTACAAGTTACACGATCATCCAGCACTACATACGTTAAGGATCAACGAGGCTCAAGATCTATCTCGCCCTTTACTGAACTTCTCGAAAGACATAAAGATCACTAGTCCCTTAAGCTTTTTCTATGGGGGTGATTAATTGACATAACTCATCTGTTTAGTCATTCGATATTAGTATTTGTATTTACATGTGTATACTCTCCTATTGTTTTCTCAAAAAGCTGTAGCAAAAGCTTAACCAGATTCAGGATGCGCACAGCAGGCAAGAATTCAATTAGATTTCATCTCTATATCGGTATTTTCTTTTGTATCTGGTTCATCATCAGGAAGAAGACCAAGCAAGGGCAAAGGCAATAGAGAGCTGAGATTGCAGAGAACTATCAGAAAAGCCAAGTTGTCAAACCTGTCCTTGGTGACACCAAATACCTGCGTTAGACCGGCACCAATTAGACCACCAAGGACACTCCCTCCATTGGATATGGACATAAGGGTTGCGAAAAGAGTTGCTTCCATTCCTTGTGGACATATTCTAGCAGCCAGTACTAGAACAGGCATGAAAGATGCCTGAAACAGGTAAGTAGTTAGATGATGCGTGTTGCCAAAATACTCTAAATTCTACATTAGAATACAGAAGTTTACCCATTCAATTTCAGTTTACATCTATACTAATAAATAATGCAGAAGTACTTTAGACTAAAAATTGGCACTTCATCGGCCAAGTTTAACCTTGCGATCAAAATTGACGTTTCTCTGCTCCTCCATCAGATAAGCAATCTCATCAAATGGCAATTTTTTATGCAATCACTCATTTGCGAAGATTACCCGTTGCTATCTTCTTACTATTCATATATGAAGTGCCTCAAGAAGGTGATATCACAAAAATTCAAACAGAACACCCATGTTTCCTCCATTACTCTTATCAGATAACCATTCTCTAAATGCACCGAAAAATCAATTGTTAAAATAATTTTAGTGTTCTATAAAAAGCCATACACTATTTTATTTGTTTTCTCACATGCATCAAGCACACAGTCTGGCCCCGTAGATGTGGTGAAACTTCCTCCTTCGTACTTCAACTTCTGTTTTGAGAATTCTGAAAACCATTACATTTATCATTCATCTTTGGGTGTCCGGCTTGGTACATGAAATTGATACTTCTGGTATGAATTAAATGTTTCACAGTGCCAGTGACACAAGATTGCTCCTTGCTTTTTCATTAGGATTTCTGTTTCATGCTTTAGATTGAGCTTCAACTAACTATGTTCTTTAATTTATATTGGTCCAGAAAACAAATAAAAGACTGAGAAACAAATGTAAAGAAAGATTCAACAAAGAGAAAAAAGCTCTAAAACATCAATAATTTTTAACTGAAGCGAAGGAGTATCTCAAGTATCTGGAAGTTTTATGTAACCGGGTTCGAATAATTTGTTGGCCGTGGTTTTCATGATATTTACAACTTCACAGCTTTTATTTGTTTCTCCCTATACTGGTTTGTTTCAGAAACAGGTGGAACCTTTTTTTTTTGTTAAAAACGAAAAATAAAATTGGTATGTATCTTAAAAAATACCACTCTGACGACTGAGAAAAGCCTTTTTTTGGCTGCAAAAACTGAAAAAGATTTTTTAAATTGTTTTCAACCAAACAGAGAAAAGTTCTTCAGTCTTTGCAAAAAACTGAAAAGTACTCCAGAGGTGTTTTGCAGTTTATAGTTTTTCAGTTTTTGCTCAATATCGTGTTCGGTGAAGAAAGAAATTCAGAGGATGTTTTCAACCCCTTCTGGCAACAAATGTCAGGATACATGCGAGATCTTAAGGGTTTTTGCCTTCAAGAACTTAAGCTCTTTTCCTTAAGGTACAATTCGTGTAGAGATATCTTAATCTCATTCATATAACTTCCATTCAACCACCCACAAATGCATGCTACTTTGAAACGGTTAATCCTAACACAACCTAAACAAGAAGACAGAATACAAATTGAAAACTAATATTCTACGAAAACTCAAGGAGAAAGCATACATGTGAAAGAATCTAAGCATCCAACACGAATCCTAAAACTAGGGGTGAAGTATCCCAAAATCTTTTATAAACCCCGTCAAATGCCCTTTTATATCAAATGTGGGAGACTATGACTCAACAATCTCCCGCATTGGTAATGCGATTTTGTGTTCACAGTAAATTTAATGTGGATTGACGGGGCTGAGAATGTTCTCGTGATATGTTTGCTCTACATGTAAAAGAAATTGAAAGTCTAACACAAAACCTTATGGTAATAATAGAGTAGCCAAGACCCTGATAAATCTCATTAAATGCCCTTTTATACTTGAGACTATATAATTCAACAGTAGAGATGTAGGTTTTATAAAATAGAACCTTAATGAAGAGCTACCTTCTACTTTATCAAAACTCATGCTGGCCAAAGAAATTCTCATGCTGGCCAAAGAAATTCTAGTTTTACATGACATAGCAGTCCCAAATACACAGGTTTAAATTCATACCATTTACCTGAAATTAGCATCCCAAAGAATTAACAACAACAACAACAACTACCCAGTATGTTCCTACAAAGTGGGGTCTGGGGAGGGTAATACGTACACAGGCCTTACCCCTACCCGAAAGGGTAGAGAGGCTGTTTCCGGCCGACCCTCGGCTCAGGAAAAAGAGAGAGAAAATACTTGATCACTTATAGTATATAGTATATGTGCAAGTATATTGGAATCCATTAGACACCCTACATCCTGAAAAAATACTTGATCACTGTCATTACGTCCCAGTTTGATTGTTTCAATGAAAAAAGTTTAAAACTCTTCAAAGTTCTTGTCAGTGTTGTCAAAGGCGCGCTTAAGCCCTGAAGCGAGGCTCAAAACAGGTTGAGCGCTTTGCCCCGCTTTGTGGGCGCTTTAGTATCGCATCAAGGCTCTTAGGCATACTTTTACTTGCCAATGAGTGTACTCCTGAAAAGGCATCACTAAACAATTGATATTTCACTTTGTCGTAATTCTTTTTCAATTTCTTTCACCGTATATTTGTCATTCATGCTTATAATTATTAATCTTAGACTATACATATTTTTACGTTCCTCCGGTTGCTCCTTTTTTTCATTAAAGCCCACACTTTAATTGCGCTTTGCGCTTAAAGCCCCAACAGACCTTATTTTTGCACTTTTCGCCTTTGATAATACTGGTTCTTGTTTTTCATTAGATAAATACATCTCTGTAGGTAGGTTCGGTGAGTTTCTTGCAACTCGCAAGTTAGGCATTATATCCTTCAATTGTTTTGTGTGCCTTCGCTACATCTTTATATCATTAGTACTCTTTTCTTAAGTTACGCTTTCAGATTTCGAACTAAGCAAGATTGAGCTTCTGAGTGCTTTTACTCTATATATTACTATGCATTCAGAAAAATTATGAATTAGATCAACCAAATATGAACGGATTCTCAAGTATGGAACCAAGTACAAGAAAAAAGATTACCTGACCCAGAACAGTTATAATCAAGGAATCCCCAATAGCAAACCACTCATCACTAATGCCAAACTGCCGGTTCAATCCAGTCACCAGCAGAACCTAATACAAAACCATCATACTTTGAAGTAAATCAAGGCCACCATGACCCCAAAAGAGATGAAAAATCATAAAACTGAAGTAGAAAAGATGTGTTTTTGGGACATGTACCTGGGTCATCCCAAGAGCTGTACCAATGAGAGTCATTACAAGGAATATTTTCCTTAAAGGAACTTTCTTCAGAAAACCATTATAAAGACCCACACCAATAAGTGATGCAACTGAAGTGACAAGCTTAACACGTCCAAGGAATTCAGGAGTGAAACCAAGTTTGTTTGTCCTACAATCAGAGCAAAATTCTATTAGAACCAGTAGCTTTCATGTACGTTTACATTAATTAAAATTTAAACCTGAAACTGAGCATACGTGAAGTAAAACATGGCAGAATCTGACTGTGGTGTTGCCTGCCATAAGAAAATAAATAGGGTGGGAAGTAGAACACTGGGCTGCTTAACAGTTCCCCATAACTGGATAAAATTGTTTTTTGAGCTCTCGATGAAGCCATTGCCTAAAGAAACTCCCCTTGCTGGGCCACGTACTGGCTGCTCTTTCACAAGTACAGATACTGCAGATGTAATGAGAGGAAGTAATGATGTTGCACCAAAAACAAACCTGGAGAAACCACAAATATTTAGACTAACCCATCCGGACCATTACTACTCACAAGACCATAATCACATAATATTTAGAAAGAGTGACAAAGTATCATACCGCACACCGTAAGCATCCACAAGGGAGCCACTAAAGTAGGCACTCACAATTCCTCCAAATGCAGAAGAACCCCAGCACAATGACTGAAGAGATCCTGACATGCTTTGAGACTCACCGCGTGCCCTCTCAACAACCATGGAATCTACAACCTACATAATTGCTCAATTATATATGCCAGAAGGGTAAGGTGGAAAGATACCAGATACCAGCTACAGGAAGAGGAGCATTACAAAGAAGCAAAAGAGCAACTCAAATTCATTTGGTCGGTAACCCCTTTTCTATGAACAAGCATAACAGCAATAAATCAAGTCCAATAATTTTTTTTGAAATGATTTTTTTTAAATGACAAGTCCAATAATTCCCAAGTAGCATTAATACTTTTCAAGATTTAACACAAGGATCTGTTGATATGTTGCAGTGTGTTCATGGCAGTGGGTGGAGAAAAAGGTTCATCGACAATACATTAGTGACCCGATAATTTCACTAACATGTCCAACAAAGAATATACAGTTCATCCACACTACATTATACAACTCTTGGATTTGCATTAAAAGTCGATAGTGGTTCTGTTCAATTTCAAACTAATGAAGGCTTACTCTAAAATAAGTTCTTATGCCCCCAACCTTTTTTTATGACGGTGGTGTACGGGCAACGCTTGCGCACACCTGGGCTATTCCATTGGGTACCTACTCCCTCCTACCAGCACAAGTACCATGTAACTTTACCCACCAAGAATTAGGTAAATGGGAAAAAATCGCCTAGTAGTTTTTGCATCCGCTGAGATTTGACCTGAGACCGCATTATTCTTATGCCCTTTCTTTCCTTTAAACAAACAGGAGCTGCAACATCATAACTTCTGCTTTATTCATCACTTAGATTTAAAAGATCGACAAGAGGGGTTGCTCCGATGGTAAGCAACCCCCACTTCCAACCGAGAGGTTGTGAGTTCGAGTCTCCCCAAGAGCAAGGTGGGAAGTTCTTGGAGGAAGGATGCCGGGGGTCTATTTGGAAACAGCCTCGTACACACTAGGGTAAGGTCTGCGTACACACTACCCTCCCCAGACCCCACTAAGTGGGATTATACTGGGTTGTTGTTGTTTTGTTGTTGTTAGATTTAAAAGATCATCACTCGCTAATGATTGGTTGATGTGCTATGAAACTACAACATATTTGATATCATTTGCATAAGTTTTTACTATTCTTTAAGCATATTTTGTGTCGTTTTTATGATAATTGTTGTGTTGTAGGGATTTTGAGGTTAAATGGTAAAAACAATAAAAAATGCACGAAGTGCCCCAGATTTGATGACATATGGATCTTATTATCTTGAAGGCACGGGATGCAAGTGAAATGCAGATGAAAACTGAGAAGAAGGGAAACTGAAGGGTTGAGATAGGGAACATGCATTCATTGTCTGTTGAGAGCCCAAAAGTCCTGAAAGGTGTCCAATTGAAGGTTGGCACGGAGCCAAGACGCAAGCCGTGCATTCCACATGTGGATCGCATCCAAATACCTGTTGAAGATCTTGACAGTCAAAATTCCGAAGATCGACCTGCGGAGCCAAGATGCGGGCTGCACATTCCACATGCGGACCGCATCCCAAATGCTTGTTAAAGATCCTTAAAGTCAACATTCTGAAGATTGACATGCGGAGCCAAGATGCGGATGGTATATTCCACATACGGACCGCATCTCAAACACCTATTGAAGATCCTGAAAATCAACAGTCTGAAGACCGACATGCGGCTCCAAGATGCGGACCGCAAGTCAAGATGCGAATGAAAGTCTAGAAGCCCTAATTTCAACGTGTGAAGGCCAGACCAACATGCGGACCGCATGTTCGATATGCGCTCGAGAGACAGTCTGTATGTGACACTGCGGGGGCATTTTTGACATAATTATTGTCGCGTTTTTGGACCATTATAAATATTATAGTTGGGTTTTTTGTAAGGGTGTTTGGTCTGAAAAGTTTCCCTCTTGGAAGATTGAATACACCATTCCTTTGAAGCTTTTGAGAAGAAGTATACCTTACTTTCTCCGCTATAAGATTTTAATGCTTAGAGTTGTTATTCTAATTGTCATGATGCTAATGTGTGTTTACCATTAAATATACATATAATGGGTTGTTAATTTCTGTTCATCTTCTCTTGCTTCATTTATGGTTGGTGGTGGCAACCATTAACCTATGCCATTTTATTAGTGGGTCAGGGTTCGGTAAAAGTGAGAAGCAGGAACTCAAGGCTTTAAACCTTATTTAATAGGAATCACTTAAGAAATAAGAGGATTCTACTTGCCATAAATTGGTCATTCTTAGTTGTAACTCTTTTGTATTTGGAAAAATCATAAAGAGATTCTACTAAACTATTGAAAAATATTGGGTAGTCACTTAGAAATTCCCATTAGAAATATATCATATTAACACTTATAGCAATACATTCAATTAAAGGGGAGACAACCTTGGTTTCTTAATCCAAAAAGTTAAATTTTTTAACAAAATAGCATCCCTTAAATAGATTAGCAATATCAAACTCTTTTCAAACTTACGGGAAAGAATTACGACCATAGTCAAGTGCCACACTAGTAAAGTAAACTTTTCACGCCTATTCTCTATCGGATTCGACCCCAATTTAGTTGGGATATTATATTTGACATCAACTGCCTTACACCATTTATATAGGTGTAATTTGAGAGTATCAAATTTTGGCGTCGTTGCCGGGAAATATGACTTTAAAATTACTAGTTAGTGTGTATTGTACTTGAAGCCTTTATTCAATTCCATCACATTTTATTTGCCTTGTTTTGTGAAATTAGGCAAGCATGGGTGACCCTAACAATATGTCTGCGAATATGGATCAAGTTATTGATGATGTGAATGTCATTGTCCCTCTGAGAGTTGATGGGACTACCTTCAAGTTGGACGTCAGTCTCTACACAATACTAAAGGCTGAGGGGTTCTTTCGAAACTCTACCGATGATGACCCAAATCAAATTCTCAAAAAATTCTTTGGGCATATGCGTATAGTACAAGCAAAACTATGTGTCAGATAATGCATTGAGGTTCAGAGTCTTCAAATACTCTCTAGCTAGAGAGGCAAGAACATGGCTTCACAATCAACCTCCAAACTCCATCCATAGTACGGGCGAGCTAGTGCATGTCTTCCTCAAGAAATGGATTCCACCAAGCAAGAGGGCAGGACTTCAAGATAATTTTTTCTTTTAAGAAATTCACGGGGGAACAACTTCATGAAGCTTGGGTGAGATTCCAGCAAACTTGGTAAGATCACCAAATCATGGTTTCTAGGGAACATCTTGTTGGAGAAATTCTACAAGGGTTTGGATCCCATGAACCAATTTGTAGCTAACAATAATCACCCAAATCTTTGACAAGGTCGCCAAACATAATCAAGCATTGCATTCGAGCGACACGAATGGTGGTGTTTCATATGAGTCCCCTTCGTTGACCACTATCGTCAAGGAAAATTAAGAGAGAGACCAAGTGATTACTGGTTTTGCCACCAATGTGAATGTTTTGACAAAAATATTCACGAAAAGCCAAACAAAGAAGGTGAACATGGGAAGACGTGCAATCGGTGCGAACTTTAACTATCAAAATCAAGAAGGCCAATACCAAGAATACCCTCCAATGGAATAGGGAAGTGATTTATATCAACAATTCTTAAGGAGGGTATTAAATACAAAATTAGGGTTGGGGCAAAAGAATCAATGGGACCTAACCTGCAAGGGTAACGTACCCAGCAATGGTGCAATGACTAAGGTAATCTGAATAAAGAAAAATGGAACAATAACGACAACTTTAGGAATAAGGGCTCAAATCCCTATGTTCCACTGAAAGGCCAACATTCTAACTCTCAACATTATCAAGTTAGTTCCAAATTGGAGAATATGCTTGAAAGGGGTTTGCAAAACCAAGAGAAGTCCGACATCTCAATGAAGCACATGTCCATACTTGTGAGTTCTCACACCACTTCTATTCAAAAATTGGAGTTGCAAATGAGAGATCTTTCAAGAGAAAATTTAAAGCAAAAAAGCAAACTTCCGAGTGACACAATTGCAAATCTAAAGGGTAATGGGGTGGCCAAACATTTCATTGCATAACTATTACAACTCGAAGTGGGAGACTACTTCAAAATGAGGGTAAGAAAGTGATTGAAGTGAAAGATGTTGAAAAAGAAGATAAGGCCCATGTAAAAGGTGCCTATAGTTGTTGATGTTGAAAGAGTTCTGCAAAAAGCTAATGTACAGGATATGGGCAATCACAAAGGTGAAAGGAAATTAGAGTTGAAAAGTAAGACCAAGTAATCGAGTTGGGACTCCTTCTTCAAGATCTTTTTGTCAAGAGAGTGCTTGCACTCTCGTAAGCTTGGAATCGAAACTCATACATCTCATTGAGTTGAGACATTCTAAAGTTAGCTGTTTTGTTCTAGTGAAGGTTCAACTTCTTCAATGTCCACATAGTTTTATGCTCCAGCTCAACTGACAAATGACATGCCTTACCCAAAACCAATCGATAAAGTAAAGTCCCAATAGGAGTCTTGAATGCTATCCTATATGCCTAAAAAGCATCATCTAACTTCCTCGGCCAATCGGTCCTAATTGCATTAATCGTTTTAGCTAGGATGCTCTTGAATTCTCGATTTGAGACTTTAACTAGGCCACTCGTTTGAAGATGGTACGGAGTGGTCACTTTGTGCTTTACGCCATAAATCTCTACCAACTCTACAAAGGCCTTGTCGCAAAAATGAGCTCCACCATCATTAAGGATAGCCTTTTGTATGCAAAATCTAATAAAGATGTTTTTCTTTAAGAAGGTCGACAAACTCCCCGCTACATTATTTGGCAAAGCTGCCGCTTCAACCCATTTCGAAACACAGCCTACAGCCACCAAGATGTATGTCATGCCATACGAGCTCACAAAGGGACCCATAAAGTCGATCCCCCACACATCAAATATTTTCACCTCTGTTACAAAGTTTAAAGGCATCTCATACCTTTTGGAAATCGACCCTTACCTTTGGCATTGGTCACACAATTTTGCCATCAAATTGGCATCCTGGTAAATGGATGGCCAATAGTAGCCACTCAAGAACTTTTGCCGCCGTCCAATTTCCACTATAATGACCCCCAACCAGAGAGCTATGACATGCCTTGAGCATCGGCATCACCTTGTCTTAGGGGACACAACGCCTAATGATGCTGTCGTGTCGGCGCATATTTGAACAAATAGGGCTCTTCCCAATAATAGTGCCTACACTCCCTAAAAACCTTGTTCTTTTGATAAGATTCTATTTCGTCGACACTAACCAAGAACTTACCGATAAAGGCAATACCATGGGGCTAAAGTATTACATAATGCCAAGAGTTGCTCATCCGAGAAAGCATCATTAATCTCGAGTTCTCCATTTGGTCTCCCCGCTTACTCAATTCCAGATCGATGATCGCAACTTGGTTCTTTGTGCCTTCTCGATCCTTGACTTCAAAATCAAATTATTATTCTTCCAATAAACCAACCCATCTAATCAACATTGGCTTGGCATCCTTCTTTGCCATAAGATAACTGAGAACGGCATGATTCGTGACTAGTATCATCTCTGACCCCAACAAATATGTCCGAAACTTTTCAAAAGCATATACAAAGGCAAGCAACTCTTGCTCAATCACCACATTGAGGTTTTTTCTAGCATATAAATGGGGCGCAAATTTTCATTGTGCCTTTGGCCAACCATCGCACCTATAGCAATCCTCTAACATCACACATAAGTTCGAAGGGAAGATATCAATCGGGAGTAATAATAATGGGTGTCGTGGTGAGCTTTTCTTTCAACTCTTCAAATGCTTTGAGCCCCTTCTCATCAAACACAAATTTTGCCTCTTTTTCAAGAAGCTTGCAATGGGGTTTACAATTTTTGAGAAGTCTTTGATGTATTGCCGATAGAATCCGCATTTCCCAAAAAAACTTCTAACACGCTTGACAGAGGTAGGAGGAAGAAGCTTAGAAATAATCCTCGATTTTGGCTCGAACAACCTTGATACCCCTCTTGGAAATCTTGTGATCAAGGACATTTCCCTCATCCACCATAAAGTGGTATTTCTCCCGATTAGCACAAGGTTGGTTATTCACATCTTTTAAGGACTTGATCAAAATTATCAAGGCAATCTTCAAATGAATTACCAACCACGGAGAAGTCATCCATGAACACCTTCAAGAAGTCTTCCACCACATCCGAGAAAATAAAATCACGCACAGTTGAAATGTGATTGGGCATTGCATAACCCAAATAGCATTCTACTAAAGGCAAAGGTCCCATATGGACAAGTGAATGTTGTGTGCTCGTGATCCTTCAAGGCTATGTTGATCTGATTGTAGTAGAAATATCCATCCAAGAAGCAATAGAATGACATTCCTGCTAGCCGATCAAGCATTTGATCAATAAAAGTGATAACAATGGTTTTTGGAAGCGACTCAATTAAGCTTCCAGTAATCCATGCACACACTCAATTAAGTGACTCATTGGGATAAGTTCATTTTTGTCATTTTGCACCACAATTATACCTCATTTCTTAAAACACATAGTACCGGACTCACCCACGGGCTATTTGCAATGGGGTTGACAACCTCGGCATCCAACCATTTGATGATTTCTTTCTTCACCACCACTTGCATGGAAGGACTCAACCTCTTTTGGTGCACCACACTCGGCTTGCTATCCCCTTCAAGTTGGATCTTATGCTCACAAATACCAGAGAAAATTTCCCGAATATCCACTATTATCCCACCGATAGCCCTTTAAAACTTCTAATAATTGCTTAACCTGCACATCATTCAACAAAGAAAAGCAATTACGGGTAAAGTATCATTAAGGCAAAGAAATTCATATCTCAAGTGTGGTGGTAATGGTTTGAGCTCAAGTTGTGCTGGTTCAACAATTGATGGCTTGGCGAGAAGAGTGACCCATTTTCTCTAAGTCAAGAGAAAGCTTCTTTGATTTGTAGGTGTAAGAACCTAACCCTTCAAGTGCATTCGCGGTCTCCACATACCCTTCCATATCATCACCATCAAAGTTCACCAAGATTGCCGCCAATGCTTCACCGAGGCATTCTTCTATCATTTCCATCCTAACAACATCAACAACATGAAGGGAAGCTTTGGTGTAATTGGTAAAGTTGTTGTCATGTGACCAAGAAGTCACGAGTTCGAGCCGTGAAAACAGCTTATCGTAGAAATGCAAGGTAGGACTACGTACAATTCGGCCCTACCCTGGACCCTGCTCATAGCGGAAACTTAGTGCACCGGACTATCCCACCACATCAACAACATCAATCATCGAGATGTTCTCATATGCACTTGGTAGCTTCATGCCTTTGCTGGCTTGAAAAGTCACCTCTTCATTATTCACCTGGAATTTAATTTTGTTTTTCCTGAATCCATATGTGCTCTGCCGGATTTCCGGTTGCAAGGAATATTCTTCCCATAATGATGGGGATTTCCTCATTTATCACACAATCAAGGATGACAAAGTCAATGCGAAAAAGGACTTGACCACTAGCACAAGCACATCAATGGCTAGTTCTGGAGAAATGGCAACAACATTTGTGGAGAGAAATCACATGATTTTGCAAATTCAAAATTTTGAAGAGGTGCTCAGAATGAAGAAAAAAAAGCCGATATGTGCTGTGCATCAGTGCTGTAAAGGTCATTTAGGGTGGCTAGCTATCTCTGTCTAATTAGGTTAAGCTTAAGGGAGAATGTTTCCAAAATCATAAGCAGGTCCTTAGACTACTTCCAGTTTTGAAATTCCCAAAACCAGAAAGGACAAACGCACGTTTCCTTTCGTGCTCCTCATTTCTTCTAAGAACAAGCAATGAAAACTAGGAAATGATAAGGGATACAACAAAAAGAGATAAAAACTTAAAAAGCAAGTAGTTGTATACTACCTACTGACACATATTTGACACACCAATGAACTCTAGACAACCTTTCTGAACTTCTGAGACATCCTTTATCATACTAGTTTGATAAGTTTTTCTCTCAAATGAGTTGCTGAAAACTTAGAACATATTAGGGTACAACTGAGTCTCTGATCTGATCTTACCTACGGCCCTATTGCCAGGGTTGCAATTAAGGATTTCCTTCAATATTTCAAAAGACATAACAAACTTCCGCCAAGCTAGGCTCATGTATAACTAGCAAGAATTCTTTATTAATGCAATGAAATACCTGCAGCAACAAAAATGAGAGCATAACAAGTACTCAACTAAAGGTCAAAAGCCAAACAGATTGTCATCAACCTTCGGACCAGTTAAAAAGTATAACTATGCAAAGAACATAACTACACTAGTATGAATTTATTGAAACTAACTAGGAACAAGAGAAACTTACAACATCTGAGAAAGCGACGGAAAGAGAACCAATAAGTATGGAGAAGGCAGCACTATACTTGCTATCAACGAAGGTGGCCATCAAAAACCATGAGAATGCCCCAAGGAGCCCTGATAGTACCAAGTATGATCTCCTCCGATATCCAAAGAGAGGGAAAGAATCGCTACACGGGAAATACTCATTTATTGAAATCTTTCATTAAATAGATAGATGGATAAGGATGAAAGGAAAATTGATACCGACCTGATGAACCCATACAATGGTTTTACGAGCCACGGTAATGATGAGAAACCAGATATGACAGCTGTCTAGTCAGTCACATATAAATTTGTCAGTCTGTGTCCTCAACAAAAATGGTGAGGGGAGAAGTGAGAAGAAACGTGTAAAGAGGTCTTCCTTTTAAATGTGCGAGAAGGTGGACACTTTCGGATAATCACAAAATGGAACGGATAGTTTAAATTGTATTTCAAATAAAACAATTTATAATTCAGTATGACAAAGTTAGGTATCCAAATTTAGAAAAAAATATACTAAAAGCACTTTTGGCTAGAACCTACAGTTTGAATCTGATGAAGATGATTTTTTTTAGAACTAGGGAAGATAAACAAACAACGGAAACAAATTACCCTATCAAGATGACATACCTCTGCAGGATCTAGGTGTAGGTCATCTTTCAAGTAAAAGCTAACAGCCAGCCTAGAAAGGCCCAGGACGCCTTGAACAAAATATACCATAGCAACAGCGATGTTATCTGGGGTTAGATCCACTCCAAAGCAACTGATTGAACGGAGAGAATATTTGTTCTTGTGAGGCATAGTTTTATTGGACAAGACAGAATCTTCTTGGACAGTGGTTGTCGGCTGATCTCCCTTTCCTGCAGATGATCATATTGGAGAATGTAAAGTATGAGTGAGACAGCTAAAAAGAACAACCACACAAACAAATATTAGAAAAGATCACATAAGCCACCATGTATGAGCATGAGGGTGCTAAATCCATTATGAGACTCTTGAAACATTTTTCTTGACGACCTACTGAATACTAAGCACCAAAAACGGAAATGACGTATAACAGGAATTTCTCGCTCATAGAAGGGCAGGTTATATTTAGGAAATTTTCCAAAAAGAGTCTAAACTAAAGAGATTAAGATATGCTAAATTATACTGAAACTATACATAGCACATACGTGGGAGGCTAGTCGGCAACCCATGAAAATGAAAATTGCTAGCTTTAGTCTAAGGTGCACCGGCTCTCTCAGCTATGATCAGACGTGGACATCCCTGATGATTGAACATCATGAGTCATGAGGTACAATCCACTCTCAACTATAAATTATCCTCTGAAGAATCCTTCTCCAAGGAAGATTATTTAAAATCTCCAATATGACAATCATATGCTCCCTCTATATGACCTTAAAGCTCCAGTTTCATTTTAATCCATCTTATAATGCTTTCTAGTTTCTACTTTCTTGTGTTAAACTATTTCCTCATAGTGCATGCCAAGTCACTCTTCCCCGATTTGCACAAACAACAATGTAAAAATTGACCGCACTTTAATACATTGTTATTAGTCCGAAATTGTTGAAAGTTATTTTAACTGGAACTTAGGATGCAGTCACAAAAGGACTCGATGAATCTTTACATTTATTCCAGAGTTGTTAAAGGCCTTGAGGCATGATTATGTCCTAAGCACCTGCTCTTTGTTACAGGCAACACACTGCTTCAATGCCCCAGGCATTGTCTTAAAAAGGACAATATTAAACCATAAAAGTAGGCGATATACTAATAGTTAGATAATATATTAGTGATTAGGAATAAGAATTAGAAATGAAGTAAAAAATAAAGTAGTTGCTAACCTAACAACAACAACATATCCAGTATAATCCCACAAATGGGGTTTGGGGAGGATATTGTGTACACAAACCTTACCCTACCTTGTGGAAGTAGAGAGTCGGTTTCTGAATACCCTCGGCTCAAGGACAAAGGTAGCTGCTAACATGAATAACAAATTTGCTTTGTATCACAAGTAAAGTGATTCATGAAGTTGATTGACACGGTTTTTAATTCACGTATTCCAATTAATTAAATATTCTCAGGTATTTGATCCATATAGTTATCGTTTGTTTTTATATTTGTTTTTTCTTTGATTACAATTTAATTTTTTATTCATCTGCACCTATCTTCAGTAAAGCTCGTGTTTTATTAAATTTCCAGCAGACTCTTGGTGCTTTTCCACATTATTTGTCTTCGATGCCACGTGTAATATATGCGCTCATGAATGGGATGACAATTGAAATAGAGCTGAAGAATTATTACTCCAAAATTCTCTCTTACAACCCTAATATCAAAGCCTTTTTTCCTTTTGAGGGAAGGGGATGGTTATGGCTGATATGAGACAAAAAATTACAGATAGCAAACCAAAGTGATAACCAGTTGCCAATGTTATGCTTATTATGATTATTCTAGAATTATATGAAAGTTATACATATTAAAATTAATATCATGTACATTCATGAAATCTCTTCCCTAATTTTTGAAATTCCGCATGTCTGGTTCCATGTCCGATATGATTCCCTTGTCTGTGTCCATGGCCATGCTAGCTGGAAAGGGGGAAGAGAAGTGAAAAAAATTCAGTCTACATGAGATGTATTTCTTAAGTACCGAGAGTCCAATGTGGGACAATTTCCTACAAGTCTCCACGTTAATAAGTACAACAAACTGGATTGCATGCTGACTTCAAAAGAAGCTGCAGACATCCTGGTGGTTTCCCCAATCCATCGATCAAACAGTTAACTAACACCAATGTTCCAGGTATCACTCTACACTACTAAACTTCTCCTCTACATCCCGAAGATTTTCTCCTGAATTTGATGTATTCAAAGAACCAAGGAAATCTTATTACAAGTTCCTTCCTGTGAGCTTTGGGTGCAACGGTAAAGTTGCTGCCGAATGACCAAGAGGTCACAAGTTCAAGCCAGGGAATTAGCCTCTTGCAGAAATACCAAGTAAGGCAGCGTACAGAAAACTCAATGTGCTTTGGCCCTTCCCTAGGTCCTGCGCATAGCGGAAGCTTAGTGTGTTGTGATGCCCTTCTCATTCCTTCCACTGAGCAACTCCTTTGAATGATACATGCCTAAGAATGTTATCCATACAATTCGATTTGAATCAACACTGTGCTCCTACTACTTCAGATGTAATAAATGATTAATATTAACTTTGGAAATGCATACCATGACTACATGGTTTTACCGCAAGATCTTGTTAATCCGGTACGGAATATTAACAAACAGTAAAACTTCAATAGCCTGCTATCCCAACACGAAACTATAACTATCAAGAACCACACACTCGAACCTGATTTATACATTCAGAAGCTGTTAACACGCTCTATTTGCTTTCCTTGATTTCAGAAAGTCAATAACTTTACATTTCATTTTTCATAATCAACTAAGCAAAATGTGGCATAAAGTATATTCGATAAGAGAATTCAATCCAGCCAGTTCAGGAGTGAGGTATAGTTGATTGATTGAGAATCAATCAACCAAAATAAATTAAATTAAAATGAGGTAATTAAAAAAAACGAAATTCATCACATCCACACAAGTAAATCATTTTGACTATAAGCAACTCACGGTTTCTAGAATCTAGCAACGGTTCAGTCTCGACATCTCGCCGGGTGGAAGCTGCCGGAATCTTCACTGAGACTGACATTTTGGAGTCCGGTGGCTCGAAAGGCGGTTTCCGGCGGGACGAGCCAGCGGAGATGGTTAAGGAAGGGGTTTTCCGGCGGCGAAAACGAGAGAGGAATGGAGAGAGGGAGAGGAAGGTGAAAAGAGGATTAACGGAGGGCAAGATTGAGAATGAGATTGAATTGGTAGTTATTGTAGCCATTTTTTAAATTTATGAAAAGTGCTTCGATTCGTACAGTCTGTGGTGTTTTTTAATTGAGAAATTATAAAATGAGCACACACTTTATCAGCACTTTTAACGACTACAAATGTACCAAGAAAAACATGATCCCCGTCCAATCCAAATGTCGGAATTGCCCCTCATCAGCTTCACCGCAATTTCTTCGCCACTTATCCATTTCTTTGAACTTCGACAAAACAATTATTATATCCATTTCCTTGTGCCAAATAAGCTTACCAGGGAGTGGGAAAGTTGAACAAATAGGATCATTTAAGGCACTTGTTTAAATTGTCTGTGTTTAAACACTTTATGAAAATAATTTCTTTCGTACCAAACACACCCTAATTTTACAGACCAATCATAACTTTTCCACAAGTTTGTATATGATCTAAACTGGAGAGCTTGACTTGATCATACCTCGAGCTCGAGTTCGGAAGTTCGAAGTAAGAATCGAGCCCGGCCGGGATGTGCACACCTCGAGAAGCAAATCGGAGACCCGTCATGATCTACCTCGAGGACACTACAATATCAATGACATTCAAGAAATAGTAAGAATTTCTCAAGGACATGTGGATGATGGCAAAAAATTAAGGGATAAGATTTGTATGGAATAATACGAGTCCGTACTAGGTTGTTATATAGTTGTACCAATTGAATTCCTTACCATAATTGGAAATGTATCATATTAGGGTTTTCCCCTTCTATATAAAGGGAACCCCAATCATTTATAAACATCATCTCATTCACTACAATAGAATATTATATTCTGCTTTTCTCGTTTACTGTGCTCCACAATTGTTCTTTAGCTTTATTATTTTTACTTTATTGTTTATACTTTATTTGCTCTTAACTCACCTCGAGGCCCCCCAGATAATCGAGCTCGAGGTCCCCGTTGCTCTAACAACACTGGTTTGGTTCATCGATTCTTCTTACCTAAACCTAATATTACTTGTATATTCACTTGTATTGGAATAAATCACATATCTTTAAAACTACAAATCACCTTTAATTGTTATTTATATTTTTTGAGGTAAACAGTTTGGCGCTCACCGTGGGGCTAGAGATAATAGTGATTATATTAGTATTAGTTTTCTGATAACATACATTATTCTTCACACTTTTTCTTGTCAAAGATTCTTTGATTTCAGGATAAGATATGTCTAGCTCAGCAAACGCACCCGTGCATGGAAACAACGGTCTCAGATCCCATGGAGAAATCAATGCAACAGCTGTAGGGACCGGTGTGCCACCGCTAAACCCTGGGGTTGCACCAACGCCAAACCCCGTTGATGTTGGTTCACACATTGCTGTGAACGTTGATTTGGACACTGATGTCGAAGGAAATGTACGCGGAGAGGATCAACCTGACGCTCAAAGGACACAGGCTCAAGCAGAAAGAGAAGTTAGTCTACAAGTGATTTTTAAGATGTTGCAAGCACAACAAGTTGATATCGCCCAATTACAGAGTCAACAAAAGACTGCGAGTGTGACTGAGCCAGAAGCCGCTCATCGTATTGAGCCAACCCTAGAGAGATCAAGCAACAACGGCTTGAGAACTAACCCCGCCATCATGAGAATGCTCGAGGAACTCACGAAGAGAATCGATTCAGGAGAAAAAGGATTGAGGACAACGACAAAAAGATGAAAATATACAACTTGAGGGTCGGCCATATACTAGGAGCACCTTCGATTTTGAAAGGACTGGACTCGAAGAAGTTTGTGTAAAAACCATTCACCCAGAGTGCGGCTCCGAAGTCCATCCCAAAGAAGTTTCTGATGCCAGACATCCCAAAATACAATGGGTCCTCTGATCCCAATGAGCACATCACCACATATACTTGTAGCATAAAAGGAAATGATTTGGAAGACGATGAGATTGAGTCTGTTTTGCTAAAAAAGTTTGGGGAAACTCTATCTAATGGTGCCATGATTTAGTACCCTAACTTACCTCCGAACTCTATTGATTCGTTTGCCATATTGGTAGATTCATTTGTAAAGGCACATGCTGGTGCCATAAAAGTTGCAAAAAGGAAATTTGATGTTCAAAATAAAGCAAAGAGAGAACGAGATGCTGAGGGAATTTGTCTCCCGCTTCTAGTCGGAATGAATGGAGTTACCACTGGTCTCCGATGACTGGGCCGTACAAGCCTTCACTCAGGGGATATATGAATGAAGTTTGATAGCTTTGAAGCAGCCGAAGCAGAACTTGATCGTGTATCCCGCTATGACTTGGGCGGATGTGCATAACATGTACCAATAAAAAATTTGGGTTGAGAATGATCATTTGGGAGCCCCCTCGGGCTCAGTTTATCCAAGCAGGTTACTAGCAAATGAGTCAGGAAATGCAGACAGGGGGTCAAGGTAGAATAAGGAAACATATCAGCCATATGTCGAGGATCAAAAGAACATTTCAAGGCGTAGCATACCTTAGAATAATTGAAGAGCATATCGAAGTCAAAGTTCCCGGAGACTCATAAGCAAAATCGGGTTTGATAGGCACTTGGGACCAGCGGAGGCACCCCCATTATCGGAGTACAACTTCAACGATAGATGCCTAGGGTATCATCTCAACCATTGGCAAAATTAGAGACACTAGATGGCCCAAGTCTATACAAACCGATCTTTCTCAGAGGAACCCCAACTTGATGTGCAAGTATCTTGGTACTCATGGGCATAGGACCGAGGATTGCAGGAATCTTAGAGATAAAGTCTCCTAGTTGTTCAATGAAGGGCATCTTTGTAAATTTCTCAGCGACTGTGCCAAGAACCATTTCCGAGAAAGAGATGCAAACAGGAAGAATGAACCTGAAGAACATCAACATGTCATTCGCATGATCATCGGTGGATTCGATGTCCGGCCGATATTCAAACGTACCAAAGTAATCATCACAAGGGAGAAATAGACTTGCGACTACCTGCCCAAGGACATCCTCACATTCAGTAAGGAAGACATTGAGGCCTTATCTCAGCCTCACAACAATGCCTGGTAATTTCTATCCTTTTAAATAAAGTTCAAGTTAAATGTGTTCTCATGGATCCAGGTAGTTCAACAAATATAATCAGGTCAAGGGTCGTGGAGCAGCTCGGGTTGCTCGGTCAAATCATACCAGCATCTCGAGTCTTCAATGGCTTCAACATGGAAAGTGAAACAATAAAATGAGAAATCATCCTCCCAGTCAACATGGCCGCAACCACACAAGACACCAAATTTTATGTCATCGAAGGTGACATGAGGTATAATGCTTTGCTTGGAAGGCCATGGATCCATAACATGAGGGCGGTTCCATCGACCCTTCATCAAATGATAAAGTTCCCAACAAAGGATGGCGTGAAAATAGTATATAAAGAGCAGCATGCAGCTAAGAAGATGTTTGAAGTACACGACTTGTATCGATATCGACACTATCCACATCGGAAAAGTCAAAGGACAAATAGGTGGCCAAATAGCAATCATATCACATACCCTCGGTTGAGCCTGAAGGACAGGTGATCGATGAACAGGTGGTCGAGGACGAAGAAGAAGATTTCCTCATCCCCCGAGGAATCGGATGTGACAAAATCCACGGTCGAAGAACTCGAGCATGCCATATTAATCGAGCATCTTCTAGAACGAAAGGTATACCTGGGGACGAGGTTAACCGCTAAACTTAGGAAAAAACTCATTCAATTTCTTATTGATAACATCAATTGATTCGCCTGGTCCTACTTAGATATGACACAGATCCCACCGGAGATAACTACCCATTGACTAAGTATCGATCCCAGATTTAAACCGATGAAGCAAAAGAGGAGACCTCAGTCCGAGGAAAAGCATGCATTCATCAAAGAAGAGGTAACCAAACTTCTTAAGATAGGATCCATTAGAGAAGTAAAATATCCCGAATGGCTAGCTAACATAGTGGTTGTCCCTAAAAAGGGGAATAAAATTAGAATGTGTGTAGACTACAAAGATTCAAATAAAGCATGCCCTAAAGATTCTTTCCCATTTCCCAACATCGATCATTTGATCGATGCTACGGCCACCACGAGATTCTTACTTTTCTAGATGCTTACTCCAGGTACAACCAAATTCAAATAAACCCGGAGGACCAAGAAAAGACTTCGTTCATCAAGAGTTATGGTACATATTGTTATAATGTAATGCCCTCCGGGCTAAAAAATACAGGAGCCAAATATCAACGCCTAGTTAATAAGATGTTTAAACATCAAATAGGCAAATCCATGGAAGTTTA
Organism: Nicotiana noctiflora; assembly: GCA_032618575.1. Classification (NCBI taxonomy): domain Eukaryota; kingdom Viridiplantae; phylum Streptophyta; class Magnoliopsida; order Solanales; family Solanaceae; genus Nicotiana; species Nicotiana noctiflora. The sequence goes on along the minus strand of JASVEL010008402.1, from coordinate 162,590 downwards.
TATTGATGACATGCTAGTTAAGTCCCTACGCATAGAGGACCATTTAACCCATTTGCAAGTGATGTTCGATATCCTAAGAAAGTACAACATGAAGCTCAACCCCGAGAAATGCGCTTTTGGAGTCATCTCGGGCAAGTTCTTGGGCTTCATGGTGTCGAACAGGGATATCAAGATCAACCCTGATAAAATCAAAGCCATCAAGGAAATCACCATAGTGAATAATATGAAAGTCGTACAACGGTTGACCGGATGGATAACTACCTTAGGACGATTTACCTCGAGGTCATCAGATTAGAGCCATCATTTCTTTTCCCTACTCAAGAAGAAGAACAACTTCGCATGGACTCCGGAGTGCCAATAAGCATTGGCAAAATTTAAACGGTATCTCTCGATCCCACCCCTACTCTATACTCTGAAGGAGAATGAAACACTCTACGCGTATTTAGTCGTGTCTGAGGTGGCGGTAAGTGGCGTGTTGGTTTGAGAAGAGTAAGGTACATAATTTCCTGGATATTATGTGAGTCGAACCCTAGGAGATGCTGTAACCAGGTACCCACATTTAGAAAAGTTATCTCTTGCATTAATAAGTGCATCTAGGAAATTAAAATCATATTTTCAATGTCATCCTATATATGTATTGACTACGTGCCCACTTTAAAGTGTCTTGCATAAGCCCCAATTATCGAGAAGATTAGCCAAATGGGCCATTGAACTTGGAGGGTATGATATCGAATATCAGCCTCGAATGGCTATCAAGTCTCAAATTTTGGCAGACTTCATGGCCGATTTTGCGCCTTCCCTCGTACCCGAAGTAGAAAAGGAACTCTTGCTAAAAATGGGTACGTCATCAAGGGTATGGAACCTCTTCACAAATGGTGACTCGAATGTGAAAGGACCCGGGCTCGGTATAATTTTAAAATCGCCTACAGGTAGTGTCATTAGGCAATCTATCAAAACCTCTAAATAGACTAACAATGAGGCCGAGTATGAGGCCGTGATTGCAGGTCTCGAATTAGACAAGGGCAAAGGTCACCGAGGCAAATTGTGACTCCCCTCTGGTGGTAAATCATCTAAATGGGAGCTTCAAGGTTCGATACGATCAAATGCAAAGGTACATAGACAAACACCAAGTGACATTGCACCGCTTCAAGGAATGGACACTTGACCATGTACCTTGAGAATAGAATAGCGAGACCGATGCACTTGCAAACTTGGGGTCATCAATTTAAGAAGATGATATCATCTCGGGAACTGTCGCCCAACTATCTAGGTCGGTGGTCGAAGAAGGCCATGCAGAAATTAATTCAACAAGTTTAACGTGGGATTGGAGGAATAAGTACATCGACTACTTGAAGCATGGGAAGATCCCCACGGACCCAAAAGAGTCGAGAACACTTCGAGCCAAAGCAGCTCGATCTCACTCAATGAAAATGGAACGTTGTATAGAAGAACCTTCGATGGACCACTGGCAATGTGCTTGGGACCCGGGGACACAGATTATGTATCACGAGAAATCCACAAGGGTACTTGTGGGAACCATTCCGATGCCGACTCTTTGGTTCGCAGGGTGATCAAAGCAGGGTATTATTAGGATAGTATGGAAAGGATACCAAGGAGTTCGTTCGAAGGTGTGATAAATGCCAACGATTTGCACTGATGATCTATCAACTCAGTGAACAACTCCATTTGGTCCTATCCCTGTGGCCATTCATAAAATGGGAGATGGACATCATCGGCCCCCTACCAACAGTGCTAGGTAAAGCAAAATTTATTTTATTTATGATTGACTACTTCTCAAAATGGGTAGAAGCGTAGGCCTTCGAGAAGATAAGAGAAAAAAGTCATCGACTTCATATGTGACCACATCATATGTCGGTTCGGGATACCTGCCAAAATAGTATGTGACAATAGAAAATAATTCATCGGCAGCAAAATGACCAAATTCCTCGAGGACCATAAAATCAAAAGTATTCTATCAGCGCCTTACTACCAAAGTGTAAATGGTCAGGTCGATTCCACAAACAAATATTTGAAACTTAAAGAAAAAGTTAGATGATGCAAAGGGGAAATGAAGAGAAGTATTACCCGAGGTGCTATGGGCATATCGAACGACGTCAAAGTCAAGCACGGGGGAGACCCCATTTTCCTTAGTATATGGGTCCGAAGCATTGATCCTAGTCAAAGTCGGCGAACCTAACATCAGGTTACAACATACCACCAAGGACTCGAACCATGAAGCCATGAACACTTCTCTCGAATTACTAGATGAGAAATGCGAGGCCGCATTAATTCGAATGGCCGTGCAAAAACAAAGGATCAAAAGGTATTACAACAGATGGACGAACCTTTGATATTTTTCTAGTCGGGTACTTAGTCCTAAGGAAAGTCACTCTCAACACTCGAGACCCAAGCAAAGGGAAACTAGGCTCCACTTTGGACGGACTATACATCATCCTGGGAGTTGTAAGGAAAGGATCCTACAAACTTAGCACAATGGAAGGCGAGCAACTACCAAACAATTGGAATATATCATTGTTCAAATGTTATTACTACTGAGGTATGCCTTATCCCCTTTTTCCATTCATATTTAAAACTAACTCCTTGCAGATGTTCGATTGGAAACATCGAGGCACCTTTTAGCCCGCGTTTCACTCTTTTTCCCTTAAATCAGGTTTTATCCCAAATGGGTTTTACCGGCAAATCTTTTAACCAGGCAACACCTATGTGCTACCTAAGGAATATTCAACAAGCATTCAAGGCTTCTTTTCAATAACCTCGAACACTTAGGGGCATCACCCTCGGAGGTCGCATTCTCGAAAAAAGCAATTCATACCAAGAAGGGTCTTGATATGAGAATGTTGTAATGGGCCAAATTATCAAATGAACCGTGTCCATGTAAAATATTCGAGCCACTAGCGGTAAAATATGTACGCATGTATAAATCATTTGAAGAAGCATTCTTATTATATTGAAATATTTTGTGCCTCAAAGAAGTCCACTATTTCCATAGTTATATTCGTACAAGAAATGGCTACCAAAAATGCACCCGGATGCTTGGGGACTGTCATCGACATTCGACACATTGAGTCATCAAACACTCGAACTAATAAAACCTCAAAGAGGCCCACTTGAGCTCATAAGACCCCAAAGAGGCATCCCCTCGATATTAAGGCCAAGGCCATCACACTTCGGGACTAGAGGCTATGGCCAAAATAATGCGGCTCAGAGATGTCCGACTCCCGTCATAAAACTAAAGGCCTTTAAATACTTTGAAAAAATTGGTTAAATCATGCTACCCTCGGCAAAAGCAAATTATAAGATAAAATCAGTCCTCGAATAATGTGAAAGCTTTGATAACATTAGCCTTCAAAAAAACCTCAAGAGGTATTTGATTAATGTTTCATATCAAATCACAATCGAGGTTCCAATCAATCGAACCTTCAAAAAAATCGAACGAATATGAATACAAAAAATACATGCTAAGGCATACCAAAATTTTCATGAAGTCTTCAGCCAGAAAGAGGGAAAAATTTATAGCCATTTTAGAGGCCGAATTGGCCTTACCTAAATAGCCTAAGTATCGCGCTCCCTTTTACTCGCAAAATCGAGTTTCGATATTGTTGGGACAACTCCTTTTCTTTTGGGATTGGGTACGGGATTTGAAGAGTCACCACCTAATGGATTAAGGTGTGTTAGGGCACCTAGAACAGTTAACTCATATAACTGGTTGATCCTCAAAATATTGCGGCAGTGAAGAATTGGCCTAGCCCTACCACTCCAACAGAGATTTGCAGTTTCTTGGGTTTGGCTGGGTATTACAGAAGGTTTGTGGAGGGATTTTCTACTCTTGCCTCTCCCTTGACCCAACTGACCCAGAAAGCAGTTAAGTTCAGTAGTCTGATGCTTGTGAAAGGAGCTTCCAGGAATTGAAATCAAGACTCACTACAGCAACGGTATTAACCTTGCCAGAGGGTACAAAGGGATTTGTGGTGTATTGCAATGATTCAAGGATCGGGATTGGGTGTTTGTTAATGCACCATAACAAGGTTATAGCCTATGCTTCTAGGCAACTCAAGAATCATGAAAAGAATTATCCAACTCATGACTTAGAGCTTGCGGTGGTGGTGTTTGCGCTAAAGATTTGGCGATATTATCTATATGGGATCCATGTGTATATATTCACAGACCACAAGAGCCTTCAATATATCAAGCAAAAGGAGATGAATTTTAGGCAGAGAAGGTGGATGGAGTTACTCAAGGACTATGGTATTGATGTTCTCTATCACCCGGAAAAGGCTAATGTTGTGGCAGATGCTCTTAGCCAAAAATCTATGGGTAGTTTGGCTCGTTTAAGGGAAGATCAGAGGCCGTTGGCCTGAGAGGTTCATTAATTGGCTAGTTTGGGAGTTCGTCTTGTGGACTCTAATGATGGAGGGGTAATTGTATAGAATATGGCTGAATTATCGCTTGTGGCAGAGGTGAAGGAAAAGCAATTCAACAACCCATTATTAGTACAACTAAAATAGGGGATTCATAAACACAAGACCACATCGTTTTCCCTTGTCATGGATGATGGTACCCTACGGTGCCAAGGCCGCTTATATGTTCCGAATATTGATGGTCTTGGGGAAAGAATCATGGCAGAAGCTCACACTTCTAGGCATTTTGTGCACCCATGTTCTACGAAAATGTATCATGATCTCAAGGAAGTCTATTAGTGGAATAACATGAAAAGGGATGTGGCGGACTTTGTGGCTAGATATCTGAACTGTCAACAAGTGAAGGCGAGCATCAAAGACCCGGAGGACTGGCTTAAAGAATAGAAATTCCAATGTGGAAATGGGAGATGATCAATATGAATTGTGTGGTATGGTTGTCGTGCACTCCACACAAGTTTAAATCAATTTGTGTAATTGTTGATCAATTCACAAAATCAGTGCACTTCTTGCCAGTCAAATCTAAAAACATAGTGGAACAGTATGCTCAGTTGTATATCAAGGAAATAGTCAGGCTGCATGGTACTCCAGTCTCAATCATTTCAGATCGAGGGGATCAATTCACGACCAACTTTTGGAAGAAATTTTAGCAAGGTTTGGGCACTCAGATAAATCTTAGCATAACTTTTCACCCCCAAACTGACGGCAAGCAGAGCAGACTATTCAAATGCTTGAGGACATGTTGCGTGTTTGCTATGTTGATTTTAGAGGTAGGTGGGATGATCATTTGCCACTGATAGAATTTGCTTACAAAATAGCTTACATACTAGTATCCAGATGGCAACATTTGAGGCACTATATGGTAGAAGATGTAGGTTTCCCATTGGATGTTTCGAGGTCAGAGAAGCTGAATTAATAGGGCCAGACCTTATGTACCAAGCCATGGAGAAAGTAAAAATTGTTAAGGAAAGTTTAAAAACTGCTCAGAGTCACCAAAAGTCTTATTCAGACGTTTGTCATAGAGATTTGGAGTTCAAAGAAGATGATTGGGTAGTCTTAAAGGTTTCCCCCATAAAGGGTATCATGTGGTTTGGGAAGAAAGGAAAATTGAGCCCAAGATATGTCGGTATCATCCAGTGGATTGGTCAAGTGGCATACACGCTTGAGTTGCCACCCGAGATGTCATTGGTACACCTAGTCTTTCATGTGTCTATGTTGAAAAGGTAGTGGGAGATCCATCCATTATCATGCCAGTTGAAACTATTGAGGTCAATGAAGAACTATCCTATGAAGAAGTTCCAGTTGTCATTCTTGACATGCAGGTCTGAAAATTGAGGAATAAAGAGATTGCTTCCGTAAAAGTGTTATGGCGAAACCAGCAGGTTGAGGAAGCCACTTGGGAAGCCGATGAAGAAATGAGAAGGAAGTACCAACATTTGTTTGTATAGCCATGTAATATTTTCATCCATTTGGTCCATATGAAATCTGTATCCTTGATTCGATCTATGTAAAACTGTTATGTTTTATTTTGGTGATATGATTGCCTATGTGGGCGTGGTTAATATAACATTGTATATGTTATGTTTTGTCTATGGATCATGTATATTCTATTAGGACATGTTTTCTATGGCCTTCTGATAGGTGGATAGGGCTAGGTACAAAGGAAACTCTAGAATATTTTTTAGTAATTTAGGGAGTTAGCCAAATTCGGAGCTATTGAAGTATTCCATGATCGTGAGAAACTGGGATTTCACAAGAAACTACTAGTGTGTGAACTTTGACCTCCTCGAATGATCCTAAGCGGGGGAGAATGTGAGGCACGTGAAAGATTTTTACTTTAAACCCGAAAGCTCGTAGTGCCAAATCAGGAATATGTGTTAGAGATGCATATATTCTTCACGGCTCACAAGCTCGCCACGGTTCGGACCATTTTGGACTGATCTATGCATTAAAAAGTCAACAAATAATGTTTTCCAGAAAAGTGCAATTCTGCGGCCGAGAATACGATCGCATATCAGGTATGCAGACCGCATAGTTGTCGCATAATTTCCTTGGGATTTTTTAAAGAGCAATTCTATGATGCATTATGCGACCACAGAACGTGTATGCGGACCGCATTTTTACTGCAGACCCAGGTAGTATGTTTAATTTTTGGGGAGCATTTTTGCAGTCCATTCTGCGGACTGCATGTCACATTTGCGATCACAAATGGGACCACAGATCTGACTCGGGGCTCCTATTTTCTAGACCAAATCCTATTAAAAATACCCAATAGACCATTTTTTTTATTATTTTTCACGACATAGAGAGAGAGGGAGTTCTATAGTGAGAAGGACTAATCATCATCAAGTTCTCTCTAAATCTTGCCCCAAATCCTTGAAGATTGTCAATTGAAGCTACTAGGTTTTCATCCTAAGAGGTAAGAATCGTACCCTCATCAATAATTTCAAATTTTATATTAAAATAAGTAATTAGCCAGTGGGTACATGGGTATAACGCTAGTAATCGTGCATGCGCAAGAGATACTGGGGTACGAGGAGGATGAGAACTAAAAAGACAACAATTGGGGTATAATATTGAAGAAATTTCTTTCAAAAAGGGCCTAAGATCATAATACCCCTTTTATGTTTAATAATATTCTCAAACGAGCTAGATTGATCTCGTCTCTAATTCTTGGTTTGTAATTCTTATACAATAGATTAAAGTGCTAAGAGTCCCGAAATTTTATAAGTATTAAGGAAAAGCTTTATTGAGGTATTTATGGCTAAAAACCCCTCCTCGTATAAATTGAGCTTGTGTGGTGCCCGAGTAAGTGTTCTAAGTTTGAAACAAAATTGATGCAACACTTGTTATGTTAAGTGAATTAATGTTGTGGAAATGTATATGGTAGGTAGTTCCTTAGGTGTTTAATGTGTAAATGGAAGATGTGTAGAGAACATGATTTATGTGCTAAATGCATAACTGTCATGCCAGGGTTACTTTGGGACTAATATGCCAAACTTGACGAATTACCCTATATGATTATGACTTAAATTGCCGTTGTATATGCCTATAACTTTAAGTGACAAGGTAACTATTGAAAATGGGGAAAATGTGAAACGTGAGTTATGGAATATGGAAATTGTGGCCCCAAAACAAATACATATGTAACCAAAGATTGGTGTGAGGTGAATAACGAAAAATGGTAACGTCTCAGGGAGACGGCTTAGCTGATCGGGCCGTGATCGAACGCCATGATATATATACACATGGTGGTAATGTATTGATGATTGAACATAGAAAGTGAAGAATAAAATAATGGTAACGTCTCGGGGAGACGGCTTAGACAATCGGGCCTTAGTCGGGCTCTGCTCATGGAAGTCATGGTAATATGGATAGAAATGCAATAGTGTGGGATGCTCCAATCTGAAACTTCAGAAAAATATGTGAAAATAAGGGGAACCTCCTTTTATTGTTAGCATGGTGCTTATTTAAAACTTTGTTGGCTTTATTGTTTCCTCTTTACTCTTGTGTGGTTGTTCTTTCTAACAAAATGGTGTTTAGTTATACATACTAGTACTATTCCATGGTACTAATGTCCTTTTTGCCGGGGGCGCTACATTTTAAAAGAATGTATGTGGCTGCATTGTGAATAGTGTCAAATCTTGGTGAGCCCCTTCCTCCTTGAAGGGGTTATGTTGTACACCCTTTTGTGATATATATCCATTTTGAGGTATAGCCGGGGCCTTGTTGTCGGCATTATCATCATTGTCTTTTGTATTCTTAGAGGCTCCATAGATATTTATGTGGGTTACGTACGGGTATTGGATAGGTCAACAAACCATGTTGTAACTTTGTACTCTTGATTTCTTCTAAACTATAACTGTATGGAATCTTGGAAGCCTAACTACGGTTTAAGGTTGTGTCTTAAAATAAGATATCCATGTTGAATGTACAATCCCTTTTTATTGTCTAATTCGACTAAACGAAATTCGATCCTTTAATTGTATTGAGTTGGGTAGAGAGTATTTTGATAAGGCTTGCTTAGTTGGGTTCACTCGATTGAGAGTCGGTCGCGCCTCCCGAGGTTGGAACGTGACATCCTTGTTCTGGTAGATTGAGAGGGAAGTGATCTTGAGGAACATTATATGGATAGGAGGGGAAACATTTACAGGATCGTATGGTGGAACATTGTTGCATGTGGTGGAGCTTGCATGTGAGCATTCACTTGGGGTGTTGCACTGTTGATTTGGGTGGACCAAAGCATAAATATTGGATTCATGTTGGAGATCTCCTACAGAGGAAAGAATGGGAACTCCACTTGCATGTTTTGGGTTTGTATTGGTTGAAGTGGGGTGGTAAACTCCATTGGTTCCTCATTGACTGGGCTAGATTTAAGTTCATCTATGGGGCCAATGGATGAAGAACGTTGTTCATCCACACATGGTTGAGGTAGTTGCTCATGGCCATGTGCATTCCCTCTGAGACTAGTTGAGCTAGGAAGTAAGAGTTTTGAAGAACAATATTTTGTTTCTTGTCCATCCAATATCATTTTGAATGATAATGCATGGCTCATCAAGGCTTGTTCTATCCAAGAGAGGGGTTGATGATATTGAGGCAGTGGGGGTTGGATGAAAAATATTTGGTTGCCCGTTGATGCATTTTGAAGGAGTAGAGGGTTTGACATATTGAGAATCGTTAGTATCTTAGGATTTGTATCAAATGATATCTCCTTCTTTGAGAAATTGGAATTCATGGCATTTTTAGGATGGAGTTAAGGTTTTATATTGAGGCAGTCTAGGGGTTTTCTGTAGATGGTTTAATGGAAACTGATGAAGTAGGGTGGTGTTCAGTAATTGCATCTATTTGCATGTCTTTAAGATTGTCTGAGGGAGTGGTATTAATAAGATTTTGGACATATTTTGTTTCCAATATGTGTTTGGCCTTATTGGCCATTTGTGGGGTAGGAAATTTCTATTGGGACAAGTGTTGATCATTTTAGAGATGAGAGTTATCTTCCATACAAGTAATGTTGTGGTTAGTAGTAGAGACTAGTAGGCCATTATCATCTTGGGGAGCATTGAAATTAGTATTAGGGGTGACAATAGGACTACTTAGGAACTTATTAGGATTAGATAGAGTATGATGACTTTGCATGCGATTTAATTGGTTTAAATTATCGGCCACCAAGTGGTCATTAGTTTATGAGTGATGGTCGTGTCAATAGTCATAAAATTTAGCTCATTATATCCTAATTCAGTGATATCCATTTTAGTTAACTTGGGCGGAGTTACCAAGGCCTCAAACTTGTTGCCGGTAGCAATGTTCGGCTTCTGGATTGGATTTTTATCCAAGATTTTGGAAGATGAAGCATAGTTGGTAACTTTACTCGTGGGATCTCTTTCTACAGGTTGTTCATTTAATAAGAGGGATGGGTAGTTACCTTATAGGGAGTTTATTGGGCCGTGTAACTTACCAGATGGATTGTTCATCAACTTTATCTTGCGATTGGCTTTCTTCTTTTTGGAGAAGCTTACTGTTTGCCAGGTCTTTTCCTTAGGCAGCTGCAAAACATTTTCTTTTTTTGTCTTGGAATCCATTTAAAGCCTTGGATTGGTTGGTAACGGGATCCACAAGGGTTTGAGTAGGAAGGTCATTTAAGACTATATATTGGCATTTGGACATGGAATGTCCTAATATGCCGCACTTCTTACGTAGAAAATTATCCCCCTTATAAAGAATATCCTGCATATGATGACCAATGAAGACAAAAGGGGTGACGGGAACTTCCAATGGCATTTCAATACATAACCTCATATATCTTTCTCTAAGAGTTGAGGATGTACATGCATCAATTTTTAACAATCTACCAATTTTGTTACCAATTTTTTTTGGATTAATCCATCATAAAACTCAGTTAGTAAATGTGCTAGACGTATCCAAACGGCTGTTTGAGACACTCTTGCTTCAGAAGCAATAAAATTTGGAACCCATTTTTGAACTGACAGAAAGTGTCCAAAAATAAACCAAGGTCCATTGTGTAGAGCTCTCAGCATACTATCTTCATTATTGAATTTTGTGATATTATAGTCAGAACCGAGATCAATCAGTAGAAAATTTTCTTTTACCTTCCACAATTCTTGAATCTTCTTTTTAAGGAGATGGTGTTGAATCCTTCTTCCTTGAAGTTTGATTATAGTTGAAAACCTCCACGGAGGATAGATTCTTTGGAGTTCCTCTTGAGATAGTTGAACTTGTCGTTCATTTTCAAGGTGAACCAAGTGATCATCTTGCCCACCATTTTGAATTTCTGAAGATCTTAGGACATTTGTATCAATAATCATATTGATTGAGCGCTCATGTTCCCCCTCTCTTTGAAACTGGAATAGATAGGGTAGTTTCTATATTAGATTGCTTTGTAGTAATATCCGGATGGTTAGGAGGAATTACGTAAACTTGATTTAGGTGTTGAGCAATCATAACTTTGATATAAATTGTTCGCAAAATTCTACTGGATTTGCAAAATTTGCATGTGTTGTTTAATTGTTCACAAGTTATATATTTTATTAAATTGCTTGCAAGTTCTACCAATTTATTAGTAAACCTTCTGTATTCTATACTAGTATTTTAAAAGGCATTTTCAGAGTGAGTCCCGGAGCGTGCCCTGGGGCCAGGCTTCCCAAAAATGCCTCGAGGGGATGGTGGGGGGCGAAGGCCTCAAGAGGCGTACGCTCAACAATTAGGGGCGTACACCGGGTGTTGAGACACGTTTTTGCAGTGAGGCGTACGCCCAAGAAACTTTTTCAAAATAGAATAAATTTTATTGAATAAGTCCTTAATGTAATACCCAAATTCTCAGAAGTCAAGTGTTTTAAAAGTGAATTAAAATATTAAATTGAAAATTCAAGACCTTTTTTTGTTGCTAGAAGCCCTAATTTATGGTCTTTCTCAATTCTTTATCTTGTCTACTATCTCTCAAAAATAACAAACAGTCAATTTTTTTTTTTTTTTGCAAATATAAAAAAAACTCCATTCTCCTCCATAACAGCAAGTTTAAAGTTCAAATTGTATGTTAGTCATTGTTTTTGTTCAATCACGTAGAAAACTTTAATTCTTTTCAACTTAAGTTACTTGTGCTTGTAACTAGCATATAATGAATAGTTTTGACTAGTTTTTTGTGGGGATGGAGAGAGAGCGCGCGCGCGCGCGCACACACACACACACACACACACATTATATATATATATATATATTGCTTATTTATATTTTTCTTCAATTATTATGCAATTTTACTTATTTAAAAATATTTACTCTAAATATATTATTTCATAAGATATTAAAATTGAATTCACATGGGGCTTACGCCGCTGAGGCATATGTAAAATGCATTGTTTTACACCTACGCCTAGAGTAATGAATTTAGTCGCATCTCAAGTGGATATGACAAATATTTCATCTTAAAAATATAAATTACAGACTTATTGTAAAAAACTTCAAAAATAACTTCTTTTTTTATAGTTGATAAGTAGAAGAAACGGGCAATAATTCCTACAAACTTAGCTTAAAATGTTTGTTTCTGGTAAGGAATTGAGAATTACTTAATTCAACAAATTTGGATATTACCACTCTTTCTGTGAGAAAGAAAACGCTCATAAACAACATACATTTGAAGTTCATTTATATTACTACAATTGTTGTCTTTATCAAGGGCGGAAGCAATGTATTATGTATGGGTTCAAAAGAACCCAAATGTTTTTGTTTAGATCTTGTATTTGTATGAGGAAATCCATTAAATATATATAAATATTTTTACTGCAAGCTCAGTAACTAAAACAAGCTATGAGTTATCCGGTAAATTAGAACCCATAAACTTCAATTTTTGACTCCGCCTCTAATCTGTATGATATGAGTTTAGATATAGTATGTAAAAAATTATACATTTATTACAAAATTATTTTATATAAACATACACAAGATAACATTTGCTAATTATGGATGCGTTTGCATAGCTCAGAAGTTTGAACCACCAGTCAATGCTAGAGTTGATCGAAAATGTCTTAGATGCTTTGAAATTTGTACATTGCTAGGCCATTACAAATTTAAATTGGTTCCGGGTTGGAATAGGAGTACAAAGATCATTCAGAAAAATAGTGGGGAAAGAAAAAGAAGATACAATTACATTAAATTAATTCCAATAATAATCTCAAAAGGCAAAGATATCCAAAAGAGGGAAATAAAACCTGCTAGAATATTGTCATTTTAACACTAAAATAAAATATGTCATAATCTCTTCTTAATTATCCCATGTTCTTGAAAATAACCCTAATTTCCCACTACTTCGTGCAGTAGAAATGATTATAACTCTTTTGTAACTAGTACCCCATGTTCTACCATTAAGTGCACACTAATTCATTCATCATCTCATGTTCTACGTGATTTTATAATTTATTACTCCATTTTCTTCTAATTTAATTAAAAAACAATTGCTACACCTATAAATAGGAGTCTGTCTTTCATAATATGGTGTAAAAAATATATATTACAGAGTGCATGAAAAGAGTAAAGTTAAAGTTAGAAAAGAAAAAAGAGAGTTTTACTTAGTTGAAGGAAGGTGTTCCAAGTGGTGGAGCTTTGGATTCAACGTGTAACAACCCGACAAATCATCTTGACTTATAACATTTTATTCTATGATTTGAGACTTTGAGTGGCTTCATATAGTGTATTATGACTTGCATGTGTGGTTGATATTGATTTTTGAGTGGTTCGGAATTGCTTTGATAGAGTGATTCTCAATTGGGAAGTCTTGAGTTGGAAGAGTTGGCCAATATTTGACTTTTGAGTAAACGACACGGGAATAGAGATTTGATGGTTTTAGTAGATTTGTATAGTGATTTTGGACTTGGACCTATGTTCGGATTTTAATTTGGATATTCGTAGAAGGTTTTGACTCTATTGTCGAAAGTTGGCAATTTGAAGAATCATAGAGTTTGTAAGTTTGATTGGGAGTTGAGTTCAATATTATCGGACTGTTATTTTGGTTTTTAGACTTATATAGATCCATTTAGTTGATTGAAGCATGCGTGCAAATTTTGGTTGTGGTCTGAAATGTTTAAGTGTGATTCAGACGCATTTGGTAAATGTTGGAATGTTTGAAAGTTAAGAGAAGAATTTTGATGTTCGATTCTTAATTCAAATTTTTTGGAGTGGGAGCTCGGGTGTGTTTAGTATTGATTCCAAATCATCTAGAGTGTTTGCCATTTCTGGTTCTGGTGCATCGTACCTGCGGATATTAGTAGGTAGGTGCAAAGTCGCACCTACGGGAAGTTTGTTGCATCTGAAAAATTGGCTTGTCCAGGAGGCTAGTCGCATCTGTAGATACAGGAGCATAGGTGCATAGTAACACTTGCGATGATTAGAGCGCACATACGATTTGCACTTTTGTGGTGTGTGGTCGCTTCTGCGGGGCATGTTGTGTAGAAGTGGTACCGCTTTTGCGAAGATGTTGTTCGCACATGCGTGATATGGTTCAGCATTGGGAGCTCGCAAAAGCAAGTCTGTGATTGCAAATGTTGTGCTTGCAAATGTGGTAGAGTGGGCGCAGAAGTGAAGGCCCTGGCAGCATGTTATATTTCGAGGGTTCACTTATATTTTATTATTTTGAGTTTTGGAGCTCGGTAAGAGGAGAATTTGGAGGAGATTTTTATTATTACTTTATAATAAATAATTTCTACTTGGATTTGATTATATATCGTGATTTTTCATGGATTTACACACATTAATCAGGAAATTTTTTTGCCTACATTTTAAGAAAGTGTATTTTGGGTACCAATTTGGACTCACTTTTGAAATCTAATTATATATTTGGATTCAGAAGATTATGAATCATTAGATTTTGGTATTGGTCTTGAATTTCGAGCATGCATGCCCTCATAAACTTTTGTTGATATTTTAGAAATTCTTCAAAAATTGAAACTTTATGCATTGGGGTTGATTCCTATAGCATTGTTTGACTTCACTAGTTGATGATTTGCTTGAATTTAAGTGATTGGAGAGCTAGAGCGAGATTTTTATGCGATTTGTGATTGAAGGGTAGCCCGAATGAGATAAGTATTTTGCCTAATCTAAATGAGGAAATAACCAAGGGACATGACCTTATTTGTCTAATTGGAATGTGTGAGAAGAAACGTATATGCGAGGTGACGAGCGTATATAGGTGCTATGTATAATTTATGATCGGAGTAGTCTTTAGGCTATACTATGCCTTGTTTTGGATAATGTGCTTCCTGCTATCATGCTTTGTACATTTGAATGAATCCGTGAACTTTTCAAATCATACTAAAACTTAACTGTAGGTCTTGATTTCTTGTTTGGTCATGATACACATTTATGTATGGCATACCCGCCTAATCTGAGCTGCAGTTGTACACTTTGCACATGCATACACCTTAGCATGCTATTTTTCTTAGTTCATGAGTATGTGATTTGATATTCATTGATTGTATATATATAGCCTTGTATATGCTTTCTGTGTGATGGACTAAATAGATAGCTCGTGCGTTGTCCATGCAGTTGTTGGTATCATGGCACGTGAGTTGTCTATGTGGTGATTATGGCATAAGAGTCATCCGTGCGAAGTGTGAGTAAGGATCGTCTCCTAGGGTTGTCTTCTCATGTTTTTCCTCTATGACATTCACACGAATTATAAAAAAACTAGCTAGTGGTTGGATTTTGTGTATCATTTCTATATGCAAACTCCTCGGATGTATACATAATTTTTACTGTGTATCTTCTCGATATGCTAGCTCTAGAATGTATACATGCCTTTTATGGATATCTTCTTTATATGCCACTTAAATTGCTGTAATGTTTCACGATACATATCTTCTCCATATGTCACTCTATGTAACTTGACTTGCTTATTCATGCATTTCTTTTCTCTACGCAACTTTTGATGAATTGTTGACACTTCAGCCTATCTTCTCTACCTGCAATCTGTTAATGGTATTCGATGTTTCACTCATATTTTTTGTATATGAAATTATTGATAAGTTACTTGTTCAAATGTGTATCTTCTCTATATGCCGAACTATTAGTTGGTTATAGTGTTTGTGCATATTTTCTCACGTCCATCGATGTAACAATTTGACTGGTTATTTTTCGAGGTTTAGCCTTCCTTTCGGTGGTGTGAGACTTTGAATATCTTCCCATGAAGTATTATGACTTGCATGTATGGTTGATTTAATTTTCAGGAAATTTGAGATTGATTTGATAGAGTAATTCTCAATTTTGAAGCCTTAAGTTGGAAGAGTTGACTAATGTTTGAATTTTAAGTAAACGACCTTGAAATTGAAATTTTATGGTTTTAATAGGTTCGTATATTAATTTTGGACTTGTGCATATGTTCGGATTTAAATTTGGATGTTCCTAGAAGGTTTTGGTTCTATTTGACGAAAGTTGGTAATTTGAAGAATTAGAGAGTTCATACATTTGATCGAGAGTTGACTTTACTGTTATCGGACTCTTATTGTGGTTTTGAGATATTGAATATGTTTATTTGGTTGATTGGAACTTATGTGCAAAGTTTGATTGTGATCCGGAATATCTAAGTGTGATCCGGACGCGTTCGACAAAGTTTGAAAGTTTGAAAGTTAAAGAAAATAATTTTGATCTTCGAGTCTTGGTTTTATATTAATTGTAGTGTTTTGAGCCTTATGTCATGACGCAAAATCCACCTAGTCATAATGACATCTAGCACAACCCATTAGGTAAGCCAAATAATAGTTACACGATTCTAATGAAGATAATAAATAATCAATAAATGAATACCTGAGTTTTTATACATATCTCAAGAATCGGTAGTACAAGTCATGAGTCACTAAGATTTAAATTTATAATGATGGTAAGAAAATAATACATCATCTATTTAGAATATACATAAACAGAGTAAGAATCAAAAACTTCCAAGGACAAGTAGTAGCTACATCGGGAGAGCAGGTACATTTTCAATTCTAACTTCCGTCATCTACAGTAATTCTGCTTCAAAATCTGCACGCAAGGTGCAGAAGTGTAATATGCTTACAACTGACCCCGTGTACTTAACAAGTATCATAACTAACCTCGTGAGATAATAGTTGCAATAATTATAAATGATGCTTGCTAGTAACCTGTCCAATTTATATAGCTCACAAGTGCACAACAAAATATTATCAAGTCATAAATCATAGATATAGACTCCTCGGTGCCCAAAGATAATGTGGAATGCTCTCTTTTAGTTAACAATCCATCATATAGAGAAGAT
The DNA here is from genome assembly GCA_032618575.1 of Nicotiana noctiflora. Lineage (NCBI taxonomy): Eukaryota > Viridiplantae > Streptophyta > Magnoliopsida > Solanales > Solanaceae > Nicotiana > Nicotiana noctiflora. The sequence goes on along the minus strand of JASVEL010008402.1, from coordinate 145,877 downwards.
ATGCGTCCAATATCATTAAATCATCAAACTTGCACACAGAGAAGGTACGCGTGATTAAGTAAGTCAAGTAACACAGATTCACATATAGAAAAGATATATATCGTGTTTCATCTCATCAAGTAAGGTGAAATATAATAAAGATATGCATAAAGTCGTCTATATATTTCAAAGCAAGCAAATAGAGAAGAGATGCAACAAAATCATGTATACATCCAAGGAAATTGTAACTAGAGAAGAAATGCAAAGTCCAACGAATGATCAACTTTACCAAAGTCCACATCAATTAGAAACACATTAGTTTCTCACAAATTGCGTGTACACCATCAAGAGAGAAACATACCCTAGAGGGACGAATCCTTATCCACACGCTGCAAGTACAACTCACATGCCAATAATATCAACTGCAGGGACAACTCACCCATTGCACAGACAACTCACGTGCCAAATAATATCTTGGATCCATACGGACAACTCACGTGCTATCATATATCAACCACACAGAGAACTCGCGTGCTGCACATCCAATGCATGTTCCCATAATAACAATCCCGCACAAACAACTCACGTGCTAATAGTAACAATCACGTACAAACATCTCACGTGTCAATAGTCACAACCGCATGCACAAGTCACGTGCCAATAATCACAATCGCACGGGTAACCCATGTGCTACCAATCAAATTCATATCATACAGAAAGCAGATACACAAGTTTACATGTACACGAACAATAAATACCAAATTTCATACGCATGGCCTGGTATAAGTAACATGCTAAAGTGTTGGCATGTGCGAAGTGTGCTATCATAGCTTAAATCAAGCAATTACATCACAAAAATAATAATTATCATGTTCAACCGTGAGAGTAATCTATGTGTAACATCAACCGTGGTTCAGATAGCTCACGAAGGGGTACATACATAAGAAACATAACAACATGAGGCTTAGCAATTAATTCCAGACATATTATAGCCTAAGCACTACCCCGAACATAAATAATACCCTGCTCATGGTCTCAATCCCTCACATGTGCGCCACCCATAGCACATAGCGATCACAATAACTTAGGCGACTAGTGTCTCAACCAAGTATAGGTAAGATACTTACCTCAAGCAAGCCAAAATAATATTCTAAAAATTCCTCCCCACACGAATCGACCTCCGAACAGCTTGAATCAAGCCAAAAGCAACTAAAAATATCAAATAATGCCAAAGGTACCAAACCAAAATGACAAAGATTGAATCTTTAATCAAATACTTAAAGTCAACCAAAAGGTCAACCCAAGCCCGCACTCTAGAAGCCTACCAAACTCACAAACTCCGACAATCCATTAAAACACAAGTCCAACCATGCTAGTTCCACTCAAAGCCAACTCTGAATCGATGTTCAAATCTCAAATATTCATTTTAAAAAAGTTTTGCCAAAAACCTCCCTAATTTCTCTTTTAGATTCATTAATCAAATACCAAAATCGAAGTTGAAATTATGTATAATAATCAAGCCTAAATAAAAAATACTTACCCAAATCCAAATTGTATAAATTGCTTCAAAAATCGCCAAAATTCGAGCTTCCAATCTCAAAATATGATGAAATAAACAAACCCTCGAAATAGACTTATTTAAGTCTGCCAGGCCTATGTATCGCGATCACGGGATCGCGAAGGCCAAAAATACCAGCTCCACAAAAGACCCTATGTGAACGTGGTCCCAGGCACGAGATTGTGTTTTAGTAGCTACCAAGCCTACGTGCATGCGGGGCCCTACCGTGAATGCAATGACAAAATTGACCCGTCTCACCCATGATGCGAACGCAACCCTTTCATCACGAATGCGAAACTTTAGCTTCCAACCAACAGCGAATGTGTTTCCTCCATGCGAACGCATAGAAGAAAACCAGCACCAGCAAACCAGCTGCTAAAAAATAAGGAAAAATGCTAGTGACCACCCTAAAACTCACCCAAGCCCCTCGGAATCATTTCCAATCATGCCAATAAGTCTCAAAATACAATACAAACCTACTCGAGCCTTAAATCCCTTGAAATAACATCAAAACCACTCTGAAGAAATCTTCAGTGAATTGAAACAATTCATTTAACCTTTCTGATACTGAAATGTAGATTCACTATTGATACATAAATACGGCAAGTCTCTACACCATCCGATGCAAATCTTGGATCTTTTCCATATACAAATCCAGGGATCCTCAAATACCACATATGAATCATGAACTAATTAGAACCTTCTCGAGAGTCATCCACTTTGCTCTAATCTCTAATACACCGCCAATATGATCCAAATGACTTGTACTCTATTAGCACACAACTACCTAAAGAAGTAACCCCACCTTTAAGCAACAGAATGCATCCATTCTCCTTGCATACTATATCCACCATGAATACAAAACCCGAATCATTCCAAGATTCTTATATGTCCGTACTTTAAAATGAACTTCTCGATTGAAATAACCTCCGGATGGCTCAAATCTAATCAAAATCACTTCAAACCATAAATAAAACTCATAAGAAACTATTCCGGATAACAAAGCTTCAATCTTTATCAAAAATTAAAATTCAGCTCGGAGCATGAGACATAAGATCTTGAGCCAATCATAATTACAACTTACAAAAACATCATGAGCTTCAATTCTACAAGAGGAGTTTAGTCAACATACCTCGCTTTGAGATCCTTTAAGTACTACAGTGATCCAAAAATTCTAGCAAGCCCAATCTATTTTGAGACATAACAAAATCAACACAAATTAGGAAGATATTCGTAGTTTCAGCTTATTTGAGCATTTTATAAAATACTAGGTGGAATTATGATTTTAAGGTCCTTCTGTGGTATATTTATTCATCTCACAACCCAATATCTATCCCTTTGAGCTCAACAACCTTCCCACAACTTTGTTGGTACATGCATGCATAGATAACATCTCCATACCCAAGAATTACACTCTCCATTACCCATTTTCTATCCCAAACTCAAAATTGAAGACTAGGGCATCAAACCTTACCTCTTGGATGAAGACCTTGTAAATTCTTCAAGTCTTGAACAAGGATTGATAAACAATTAGTTTAGGAATTCCTCCTCTCACTATAAACCACTTTTCTCTCTCTAAAATATCAGTTAAAACCTGCCAATATAACCCCCAAATAATTTTTATAGAAATGGGATCAGGTGAAACTTTTACAAAACTTAAACTTATAAAGTGGGGTACGGTTGCTGACCGTACCACAAAACAACTATGCGGCCAGCAAAGGAGACCGTTGAAATGGTCCCTAGAATTGGGCAGGCCTCGACAGGTCTGCGGTTGATTTGCAGTCGCATAATGGACCTTAGAACTTCTTTCTGAAATTTTCTCCTGTTAGTTTTGCTATGGATTGTGCGGCCCGCGAAATGGTTAAGTGGCAACATACTGGATCGCATAATGATTCTCAAAATTATATCAAGTTCTGAATCACTATGCGGCCGATATACGGTCGGGAAATATGACGTTAACAATACACTATTAGTATAGATATATCATAAAAAAAAGTAGAATCGAGACAATTTTGAATCTTTAAGAAGTCTAAAAAGTATATATATATATATATATATATATATATATATATATATTATATTTCCTATTTGTGTGTCAATTTCTCCTCCTTTATGGTCTTCAAAAAGTAACAGCCCACTAACATTGAGATAATATAGTGATATTGCGCCCTCGCCTTCCTTCCGTTGGCAAAAATATATAAATCCAGTCCAACTTTGGCATTGAGGAAAATTGACTTGAATAATAAGATCATGATTTGGAACAACCTCAAATAATTTTCTCTGTAATTTTTGAATTGTCATATTATGACAGAAGAATTTTTTGTGCTTAAATTTACTTTATCAATTGTCAATTGACTCTTGAAAAAGAAAACCATACTAGCCATTCAAGTTTAAACTTTAAAAATGATTCCCAAGAATTGTAGTCTAACAATTAGAAACAAAAGTATTTTACATAGGGATGCAATTATCACTTTGTGGCCTTAAGTTTTTGACTCTTAACATATTCTTGTTTGTGTCGAGTCTTGCCCGAACAAGAACGATAAAAGTAAAGAAAGACCAATGAGATAGTGAGTATGAAGGCAGTGAAGGCCATCGAGTGACAGTTTTATGGTGGAATTGGGAGGAGAAAGAGAGGTAAAGAGGGAGTTATAGAAAGAGAATAAACAGGGAAGTAGGGTATTTTGATTTGCCCCTATAATGCAAATTTTTTTGGGCTGCCTTTGGCAAATATAATCTAAGGCCAAAAATATACCAATTACATTATATGTTGTCACATGGTGCCAATTATTCATCCTTTTCGCAAAAAGAATCTCACGCCAACTACTATCAATTTATGGGGAAGTATACGGTTAGCCGCTAATAATATGTATTTACTTTTAAGCCACTATTTAAAATGTGGTAAACCTTTAGCCATTGCTTTAATAAACTTTACCTACCCGGAAGAAAATACCCTTTCATAAAAGTTCAGGACCAAGTGTCCTTAACTTTTGAACTTGTAACTCTAAGTTAAGGACTTCAGGACTATATGTCCTTAACTTTGAACTTGCAACTCTAAGTTTAAGACTTCACACCTTATATGACCTTAACTTTCGAACTTGAACTCTAAGTTCAGGACTTCAAGCTTACATGTCTTAACTTTTGAACTTGAAACTTTAAGTTCAGTACTTCAGGACTGCATATCCTTAACTTTTAAATTTAACTTCAGGAAGTGTCCTTAACTTTTGAACTTGTAACTGTAAGTTCATGACCAAATGTCCTTAACTTTTAAGCTTGTTAGTCTAATTTCAGGACCTATTGTCCATAACTTTTGGGCTTTTTCGCCTAAGTTCAAGACCTATTGTCACTTTTGAGCTTGTTATTCTAAGTTTAGGACTTCAGGACCTATTGTCCTTAACTTTTGAACTTGTAACTGTAAGTTCAGGACCTATTGTCCTTAACTTTTGAGCTTGTTAGTCTAAGTTCAGCACCAAGTATCCTTAACTTTTGAACTTGTAATTTTAAGTTCAGGACCAAGTGTCCCTAACTTTTAAACTTGTGACTGTAAGTTCATGATCCATAACGTAGCAAAAAACCAAAAGTTATTGACAAAAAGGAGTTTAATAGAGAAAGGATTCCGGCAAAGGTTTTAGCGACGATCCAACAAGGAACTCTATGTATGAACATTTCTTAAATTCCCCACATGTATAGTTACTTAGTGATTCAACTATGTGAACATTTTCCATGGAAAAAAGGGTCCTTTGAACAGTTGATAACAACGGACGACAACCTCAATCTCCACGACGAAAAAAAAAAGAAATTATAAAATGCAGAGCATACCATAAAACTCCAACACACAATTGTTAAAGCCTTGAAAACAAGTCTAAGTTGTACCCTTGGAAACTTTTCCGTTGCAGAAAATTGTAACACAAGAAACATTTTTCTTCGAATGGCTAAAAAAATGGCTCAAAAGTTACTATACTGATATGTGTTAGTCTCTACAATCAACGTCATAGACGTCGGATGCTAGAAGAAAGGGTAAACACAATATTTCATATTAAATTTAATAGACTATTGACTATTATTATTAATGCTAGATAAAAAGTAAATACCATTTTAAAATTTGACTACCCATATAATTTTTACTCAATTTACAAGTTTAACCCAGCCTTGGTCCATTAATTTAAAAGAGGATGGGTTGGACCAATATGCTAATGGGCTGGGTTGGGTCAGACATGGACGGGCTAGGTGCATCTGCTGCCCATGGGGGGGGGGGAATAACAAGGGGAAGAAGGCAACAAGTAGGTTAAAAGAGTACTGTAGAGTGGGAAGTTGGTAAATGAGTTACATAATGCCATAATGGTCCCAATTCCCAACTTGCATTCATTATTTATCTCTTCAGTTGTTGGTACTGTTGCAGCTCTCTCTCTCTCTCAGATTTTATCAGTCACCAGTGATCAGCATTCAGCCCCATGCCTGTTTCCTCTTCTCCAACCATCTTCATATACCTTCTGATTTCTGTTACTCTTTGGGACAAATGTATTTCATTTACTTTCTTTCTAGTACTACTAAATGTTTTTTGGTGTATTACAGGTTCATATAATTGGTGCTAAGACTATTAGCCCAACATTGTCAATTAGCTCTTGATAACATTTTCAACAGACTAACAACTTGTTGAGAAAACAAAAAATCATCTTTTCTATAGTTTTAAATTCATAAATTATGCGAGACACAATTTAACATAAAAAAAAGTTTGTTAAAGTACAACATTTGTGTGTGAAAGTTGAATTTTGAAAATTACCCCAGTTCATTTGAACATATTTATTGTTTGGTGTGTTAAGAAACACTTACCTATTTCTAAATTTAAAAATATTTTAACTTAAACTTTCAATTCTATTCTTAATGAGAACTTAGTTTTAATTTATATGAATCTAGTTCTTTTTTATTTGTTCCAAATTCTAAATCTATAAACAATTTAACTTAACTCTAATTCTACCTGTAATGAAAAAATTTTATAATCATACAAATAGTCTGGATCACTATTTAACTTGTTTAAAACCACAAATTTTAAAAAAATTATTTTTTCTTAAACTTCGTGCCCGAACAAATAAGTTCAATTTTTTAGTGTTTATCCGTATCTCTTTTTTTTATTTTCATCTAGGCTGTCACACTCATTAAACAATGGCATAGGTAGAATCATTACTTGCATAAGACTACACCATGATAGTTTCTAGCTGAATTATTTAATATGAAAGCCCGGTCAAAGTAGCTATACTTGGCCAATCAACAAATAATGAAGAGGACATCCCAAAGAGAAAAGAATCTACTCAATTAAGGTCATTGGTTATGATGATGTGTGCATTATTATAGGATTGATTAGCTCAATATTATAATACAATAATCAAAGATAATGCCAACAGCTTTAATCTAACATCATCAATCAACATCATTTATACAAAACTTTCAAAAAGCATACTAGTAGTGTCAGACACCATAATCACCAACTACATCTTTTCTTTCAAATAAAAATTCATCAATTAACTCATCAGCTTTCCTGCTCCTCAACAAAGACATTTTCTTACCCCTAAACCAAAAACAAACAAAAAAATGACAGATACATCTAAAACAGATTCAATTATGCCAAATTACAAAAAACAGTTTTTGAATCTGCAATAATCACTCAAGTTCTTCTTCTACAGATAAAACTTGCCATCAGCCTTGAGTGACTCAGTTACTATCAAGAATTAATACCATATGCATCTTCAGTCTCTGGTTTATCCATTCCCTCTTCCAACATCATTTCTTTGTATCTGCAATCATTGCTGCAAAATGCCTTCTCACCTCTAAAAAGAACACAGTACAGAAATACAACTCAGGACATAATGCATCACAAAAAGTAAAGTTTTATCAATGTATTACTAATCTATAAAGTACTAAATATAATATTGTAGAACAAGGTGTAAAACTTTAGCATCTAAGATAACTTTTAGATTTAGTCTCTGATAATACATAGCCCTACAGAAATTCTCAATGCTGCTAGAAATTTGCTAAGAGAATGTCCAGTTTACCATGTCCTAGAGCAAACTGTTCTAAAAAGGTATATCAAACAACAATTAACTTATGAAAAACAAAAAGCAAAAATCATGAGTCATGCCAGATTAATAAATTTATAAACTGAAATTAGCAACTTAAAACATACTTATAAGATACTTTAAAATTTAAATGGTCTTTTACAGGATACAGAACCTTTGGAGAAACTCTAAATGCTACAAGAAATTTGCCTAGGGTGTGTCAAGATTACCATGTCCAAGAAAACAGTACTCAAAACAAGTCTCAAATAACAATTAAATCATGAAAAGGGAAAAATCTCAATCTCATGACCACATTAATATGTTGATCAAAAAGTCCCTAGGCAAGTTTGAAATTTTAAAATAGAAAATTGGGATTACCTGTACATGTAAATGTCTTTCCCTAATCCAAGACTTTTCTTGCAAGAGTGACAAAAGCTGAGAAAGCTCTCAGAGGAATAAGGATAGGGATAGCTCATTGGCAGACTAGGAAAATGCTCATCTTCTTTTCTTGAAGCAGAGTATTTAACAACACCACAACAGCTCTCAACAATGCAATCATCAAATATGTGAGTAGTTCTTGGATTTGGACCATATGAAATGACACAAGTATAGTCCTCAGAAAGCTCCATCTCAGCGGCAGAGAGACTACTGAATGCCCCTGGTGAATTTGGGATGTCCATGTTTGAATTAGAAGATCCAAATGGAGATTTCTTCATAGGAGATGGGGAGAAAGAACCTAACTGAGAATTTCTAGTCTTGATACCAAAATCACCAGGAGATGGTGGTGAATCAGTAGGGGAATGAAAAGAGGGAGGCATGTTAGGGATCTGAATCTTTAACTGTGACCCAAAAACAACCATTCTGCTCACAGGATTCAATTCTTTGGAATCAGATTTTTCATCAATGAGAGCATCAACAAGGCCAAGACCAACCCCTTTTGAGTCAAGTTTCTCCCAGTGAACCCTACTATCTGGTTTAGGGGATCTTGGAGTGTTTGAGTTAGAATCAGACCAAAAAGGGTTTCTAAAAGCAGATGTAGGTTTACTACTATCAAGTATTGAAGTAGGACTCATCATAGACTCAGTATCAGGAAAGCCCTTTGTAGCAAAACCAGTGAACAACCTTGGTGAACCAAAAAAAGAGGAAGAGGTTTTTCTACAGTTATCATTTGGAGATGGTAAAGAACCATAATCTGCCATTATAACTTTGTTATTGGATATTCTTGAACTTCTCTTTATCACAAAGATCTTTTTTTTCCTGCACCAAAATCAAAGCAAAGTTTCAAACTTTCCACTTCAATATAATCAAGAAACAAGTCAAACTTTATTTTCAACAAATAGTACACACCTTGATTGGTTTCAGCTTGTATCCACCATTAATATAAGCTCTAAAGCTCAAGATTCAATTTTTAACCAACCCCAGAAACTGTTTTCTTTGTCTTGGAAACTTACAGCTCTACCATAAAGTAAGGATCCAAAGAAAAAGAGAGAGAGAAAAAAAAGGGCTAACCTTTTTTCAGCAAGAATCCCTCATATCTGAGAACCGACATGAAACCTCAATAGTCATCATCAAGACCAAACATTTACACAAGCAACAACAAAAAAATAATGTTACACAAAGGCCTATAGGTCTTTGGTCATCTTTTTTCTCTCTCACTTTTCTTTTTCTCCTCTTTTGTTTGTTTGTGAATCCTCACACTGTATTATTTCAGCAAAACGATTTTTTTGCATGACCCAAAGCCTTACATGCAGACAAAGACCAACATATATATCAACAGTTATTCAACAAAAATTAAATAATCCCCTTAAAAATAAAATAAAAGTCTAGAAAGTCTGATTCACTGCTCTAGTGCTCCTATTAGTAGTACTTTTTTAACTCTCTACCTCGTAGTGGGGTTTTGTCCTTTTTCACAACCCACTACACTTTTAGGCTCTTTTTTTCCCCTTTATCCATCCTTTACTCTCGTTTCAGTTTCTTGAAACAACCCATGGAGTATTACAGAATATTGTGAGAAGAAAAAGAAAGAATATTATAAAAAGGGTCAATCAGTTGAGGCGCGTGTGCATGAAATTCAGTGGTTTAGATGAAAACGTCTGGCTTTATAAAATGTGACAGTTTATTCATGGTTGGTTTTCTTTTTAGGATTGAAAACTGATGAGTCACTGCACTCAGTCCTACTCTGCTAAACTGCTGCAACTGCTCTTCACTAGCTCTAGAAATCTGCAATCTATCTATAAATGGGGTCGGCCATTGAGTCTACTTGCTGAGTCCAGGAGCAGTGAATTCTTTGTCAGTAGATGCCAATTTTAAGGGCGTGGGTGTACAACTGTGGTACATTGGGAGATTATTTGTACAATCTTTACTAGCCTCTTTTGCTTATCCATTTCTTTTGTGAAATATAAATATTAGTGTGTCTAAATTCTAATTGAAGACGATATTTAAGAAATTAAAATTGACATATTATTATGTATCGCAATACTAAACGTAACATAATATATTCCTCAATATATATATATATATATATATATATATATATATATATATATATATATATATATATATATATATGGATATGATGGAAGAGTTCGACTTTGGGGTTATGGTAGCATTCCATACCCAACCTCGAGGAGCTTGAAGGAGAATATGAGGTATGGCCCCGAGGTGCGTCCCTTGAGGGAGCACAACGAAGGTCGATCTCAGAGCAGCACAAATCGATGATCGTCATAGAAGGGCGAAAAAACTCTCAAAAATACGTGGTTAGGGCTGATAAGGTCTAGAAGAATAGTGTCAATCTGCACTAAGGCGTTATACATCTGTACCAATTGCCTTTCCTCATCATTTATTAGACATGTATTGTATTAGAATTCACCTCTCCTATATAAAGGGGACCCTTGTCATCTTGAAAGGGGATTCAGATTATTATTATTGATTCTTCATCAATTCTTCATTGCTATTAGCCCCATCTTGTCACTACCCAAAATTTAGACCCGATCGTGATGGCGCCTCTCGTGAAGACAAGGCCAACGGACACACTCCCAATTCATTTTAAGCGATTAAAATGATACAATTTAAGTCTCCAACAAGACAATAATCCCCAAAATAAGATGAATAATGTGAGCACGTGATTTTTGCCCTATAAGAGAAATACTTCCAAAGATTCAAAATAAAATAATTTTAGTTTTCTTGCAATTGTTGTGAATTTTGTGTTATTTTTCTTGTATTATTTGCATTTTTATCTGTGCATATTTGCTTGTTTAAATAAATAAAATATACAAAAAATATGTTGCATATGTATATAAAATTCAAGTTTACAATTAAGTTTATTTTACAGAAATGAAAAATCATAAAAAATATGTATTTTTGCATTTTTTAAGCATTTAATGTCCAAATCGTGCAATTTTATTTTTATTAATGTTTAATTTTGTGTGATAATTATTATTATGAGTTAATTAGTATTTCAAGATAATTTTTAGTTTTTATAAATTAATCTTAGTATGTTTGGGCTTTATTAATTAGGATGTTGAATAATGGAGAAGAACAAAATAGAAGAAATTTGGATTGGGCCATCTTGCAAATTAAGTTACAAGCCCAATCCTAAGCACCCTTACCCAACCCAAAACTCCTTGGCCCAAAAAGAAAATTTCAGATTTTTAGCCAAAAATAATCATAATCACATAACATAAAGTAGTGGGAGCAAGGAAATAAAGGAAGAAAACATGGAGAGGAAAACATGGATTAGTGGGTTTTCTTTAAATTAAAAAATATATTCTTTTTAATAAAAAGATCTGAAAATTTTCGAAATTCTTGTCTATAAATAGAAGAGAAGATTTATGAAAAAGAGGTAGAGAAAAAAGAGAGAAAAAATCGGAAGAGAAGAAAAAATAAAAAAAATTCCCTGCTGTGGTATACACTCGATATACACTCTGGATACAGAAGTATACACAGAAAAAAATGCAATTTTTGAGAGTTTCTTTTGAGAAGTGAAAAGAGTTCAAAGCTAGAAAGCCAAAACAAAGAGAAAATCTGGAATATATTTTTCTTTTCTATTTTTTACTGGTTTATTTTTTGTTTTTCTCCGTATTGCTGGGATTTTCGGGATTGAGGTGTTGAAGCTACTGCTGGTTGTTACTGTTGTTGTTGCTGTATTTTCACCGCCTTGTTGATTTGCCATTTTTCCATTCCTTTCAAAACCAGGTACACATTCTAAAAACCATGTGTTGATGTAAGCTCGAATTGGAAGTTGAAGTTTTGAAATGAAATAGAAAAGCAAGTTGTTGATTAATATTTGTTGTTATTTTCTATTTTATTAGTTTTTGTCAAATTGTAGTTAGCTTTATAATTTGAAGAATAAATTTGTCATTCAAGGGAACACCTTTTCTACTAATATAGAGTAGCCTTTTAAGCATGTAATTGTTTAGGACTTTTCTTTTCTTTTAGAGACAAACTAAATAGAAAAAATGTAGTCACTTTAGGATTATCCTTTTTTTTTAAATAAAAATGTTACGAGCCTAGCTAAATAGAAGAAATAAAATTGCGGGGCCCTCAATAACAATGTTCATTTTTTTTCTTTCTTAAAAATAACCAAACGCGGTAAATGATTTAAAATTGCATTATAGTATTGAACATTTTTTAAAAATCAGATATTTAGCCATTACAATAATTTAAGCGACCGTGCTAGAACCACGGGATCCGGGGGTGCCTAACACCTTCCCTCGGGTCAACAGAATTCCTTACTTAGAATTTCCGGTTCGCAGACTTCATTTGGAAAGTCGAAAATTTCCTCGATTTGGGATTTAAATAAATTGGTGACTTGGGACACCATAATTTATTCCAAGTGGCGACTCTGAAATAAATAAATAATCCCGTTTCGAATATTGTCACTTAAATTGGAAAAACTCCCTTGTACGTTTATCCCTCGGGGTAAGCGCGCCAAAAGGAGGTGTGACAGCTCTGGCGACTCTGCTGGGGACACAAACCCAGAACCACTGGTTCAGGGTTTTAAGAATTCGAGCTTTGAATAATTGTTGTATTTGGCTTATTTATTATCCGATTTTATTACATGTTTATATTTTATATGCTAAATGTTGCTTTACCGCTTTGATATTTCGTGAACTGTATATAAATTGTGCCGATGCCCATTTTCCTCTTTCGAGTCTCGTTGAAATATAATATCGGGCATTTGCTGGACATAGCCCGTTTTTCTCAAGATAGCTGTGGTGCTTGGCACCCGGTGAAGGATTTGTAGTCACACATGTTTAGGCGGGGAGTATTGTCAATTAAGTCGGAAAGCCATGCTACCGGTGCACTGACACTCCTCGACTCGAGTTGTCCGCTCGATTTAAAGCCAGTCTAGACACTTTTTCCAAGAGGATGATGACTTAGAATAACAAAACCTTATGCCGGATCCCCGATAGGAACGTATATTTGCATCATGTGCATATTTGACTTAGGAGGCTCAACACAGGGGTTGGGCCTGTCTAGGACAGGTGTACCTGAAACAAAAGACCAACTTGTTGCATCTTTGTCTGTGCATTTATTTGTTTCGATCTTACGTGCCGACCGGTTTGTTATTAAAAAGAGAAGGGTAAGAAGTGGAAGATGTCAAGGTGAAAAATCAAAATAATTTTATGGAAAATGGTATGTTTTTCTTAGAAGATAATTTTTGAAAAACAAAATGAAAAAAAATATAAAAATAAATCTCCGAATAAATTTTGTTAATTTTAAATAGTTAGTTTCTTTGAAAACAATTTTTGAAAAGTGCAAAAGAAAAAAATTTCCAAATAAATTTTCTTAATTTTACGAAAAATAGTTTAGTTTCTTTGAAAATAATTTTTGAAAAATGAAAAACAAATTCCCAATAAATTTTGTTAATTTTATGAAAAATAAGTTAGTAAAAAAAATGCTGTTAAAAAATACTTTGTTTTCTTTTCTTAAAATGATATGGTTCTTTATGACCGAACTACGCAGGTTTGATTCTCCCTATTAGGTGGGATACGTAGGCAACCCTCATCGGGTCCAACCACCCCTTCAAAAAAAATAAAAATAAGAAAATAAAAAAATGTCGAAGTTTTAGTTTTTCAATAAAATCAAAGTAACGTTGTTTTTGAAAATAGCCGAATGTTCCGAAAGGACGCCGGAAGGCTGTTTTGCAAAAATGGCCACTTTGAAATCTTTCCTTTTTCTTTTAATAATCGCCTTGAAATATTCCATGCAAAAATGTTGAAAGGCCGTAGCCTCAAAATCAAGTTTGAGTTTACCACCCTTTTTTAAAAAAAAATGTGTGTTTAGTTTTCAATAAATCGAAGCGATGTCGTTTTAAAAAACAGTCGAATGTACCCGAAAGGGACGCCGGAAGGCTGTCTTTGCATAAACGGCCTCTTGTGGGGCATTTTGTAGTTTTTTGGTCAATTGATCCTCACAGCCTTATAATTTTCGTCCCCGAGGCGCTGAAAGGCCGTGTTTGTAAAAACAAGTTTTTTATTCCAATTTGAAAAAAAAGAAAATGAAAAAAGGGAGGTTAATAACGAGAGAGGTTTTCAAGGATAATTGAAAAGGAAAATGTGGAATGATGCATGCGGTGAATACATATATGGTTAATTGACTAGGTGCATTGCATCCAACGTGCGATAACATATCTGTTAAACTCTGTGAGCTTACAAGTTTGTTGCATTTCGAGAAAGTTTAGCGGTTGGCTTGACATAATATTCTGGCCAATCACCATTACCATACTAGATCAAAAGGGCCAATTCTAGCAAGCATGTCTAGTTCCGGCAAAAGTCTCGATGGAGAGAAAACAGAGATACAGATCATGAAAGATGAGGTGGACCGGTTGAGACAGCAAATAACAGAGATGCACCTAGCCTGGGCTAGGGGACAGTCATCACCAAACCTTCCTACTCTTACACCAGCTCCAGAGCGTCCGCCCATTGACCCCTCGACAAGTGCACCGATATATCCATACTATCAAGGGGAAAACCCTTATACATCCCAAATTCCACCAGCTAGACAAAATACTCCTCCTCCGGTTACCCCTGTCTTTGTGGCACCTCCCCCTGCTACTTTACAGAAGTCGTCCAATGAGCCGGTTTTTCAAATCCATGACAATCATTGTTATTCTCCCGAGCCTACCTTTAGGGCTCCTGAACCGCACTCACACACCCCTCAATGGGATAACCCGACAGAACCGGAAAGACACCCCAAAAGTTTGGAACAGGAGGAGGTTATTCGGAAAGTTAAGAGCCTGGAGCAATCCTTCAGGAATATGCATGGTTTGGGCAACCAGGTCAGTGTCGCTTACAAAGATCTATGTCCATTCCCAGATGTCCAGTTGCCGACCGGGTTTAAAATGCCCAAGTTTGACCTATATGAAGGGCATGGTGACCCAGTAGCCCATCTTCGAGGTTTTTGTAGCAAAATGCGAGGAGCCGGAGGGCGAGATGAAATTCGATAGCTTACTTCGGTCAGAGTTTGGGAGAGTCCGCATTAGAATGGTACACCAGGCAGGATCCCAGCAGATGGTTTACATGGGATGACCTGGCCCAAGCATTCATCGGCCAATTTCAATAGAATCTTGAAATAATCCCTGGTCGCTTATCATTGCTAAAGTTAGAGAAGAAACCCGCCGAAAGCTTTAGAGAATTTGGGTTCCGCTGGAAGGAACAGGCAGCAAGGGTAGATCCCCCAATGAGAGAGAACGAGATGGTAGATTACTTCTTGCAGACATTGGAGCCAACTTACTTTAGTCACTTGGTGACATCGATTGGTAAATCTTTCAATGAGGTGGTCAAAATGGGCGGAATGATAGAAGAGGGACTTAAGTCCAATAAGATCTTGAGCTATTCCGCGTTAAAAGCAACGACTGAAGCTATTCAGAATGGCACATGGGTTGCATTCGGGAAGAAGAGAAGAGAAGAAGTTGCAACGGTAGAGGAGGGTACTTGGTCCAGATCGGAAGGTCCTTCACCTCATTACCAAACCAGACCCTACCACCCAAATCACCCTAATCACCCTCCCCGAAACACATATCCACCACCAAGGGTTTACAATAATCCTTCAGGACCAGGTTTCTGAGGGAATCATGCCTTCAAAAGGGAAAAGGCACAAAGAACCTTCACTGAGTTGGGAGAAACTTATACTGCTCTGTTCCACAAATTGAAGCAGATAGGTTTGTTGAGTCCTATTGAGACAAGATTGCCAAATCCCCTACCCCCAAATGTGGATCGCTCAGTAAGCTGTGAGTATTGTTCGGGGGCTCTCGGACATGATACCGAGAAATGTTGGAAACTGAAACATGTAGTGCAAAATCTTATTGAGACCAATAAGATCGAGGTTCAGACACCAGAGGCACCCAACATTAATCAAGAATCCATTGCCAGCTCACCCTTAGACCCATGTGATCAAATTGATACGCGAGGGAAGGGAAAATTAAGAAGCCCGATCTGTATTTCAAAGCAAAACCAATCGGCAGAAGTTGGTACATGAGAAGTCATGCTTGCTAATCAGGAGGAGTTTTCGGTGGTTTGTTTTTGTTGTCATTTCTTTTGTCCGAGTTGTTTCCAGGGTTGTGACCTAGATTTTGTCTTGTAGTGAAACCCTCTTATCTTTCCATTTTGGTCATTTCAGTTTGCCTAGTCTTATCAAGTCTCGTTTCAGGTTTGTGTTTTTGGTTTGCTTGTTTGTAGTTGAACCAATTCTCCGTTTAGTGAAACTTTTGGTCTTTTATTACCCAGTGCGTCTTTTTGTTTAGTTTTTCTATCTTTAAATTTGTCATTTGTTCGAACGCCGACTCTAATGACATGACATCGCACATAATTTTGGCCTAATATTAAGGGTTAATCATGAAGCAATTGGAAGATAATCAGGTCATTTTAAAAAGAAATAAAAATGATTTGAGATTATTTGGAGTCCGAATCATGTGAGACTGGGGCAGGTAAAACATGAAGAAACCCTTAAAGGAAAATTGGCCATGCTAAGACGGGGTTCGCTCGTGATACCGAAATGAAAGTGTCGTCCAGCAATACTTTAAAATGATAGATGAAAAGGCGAATGGACGATATGGTTATCAATCGGGGCACAAACAGAAGATGTCGTGAATATGTTGTTTTTACTTGGCATGTTTTGAAGATTGGAATGACGAAGGCATTTTGTTCTGCTATCCAAACACTTTATCCATCGTCAACCCTTTGTGCCTTATTTTAAAATCTTTCATACCCCTCCTTCGGAATTAGTTGCAAAGACTAGAAACACAAGTTTGAAAGACAAGAGAAGAAAGGGATAAAGAAAAAGAAAAGAAAAAGAAAAAAAAATATAAAGAAAAAAAAAACAAAAAAAATGAAAAAAGGGAATTGGGAACTACGTTTGACCTGATTCCTCAAAGAGGATACGTAGGCGCTTCACAGCTCGGTCATAGTATAAATAAAGAAATAAAAAATCCCCAAGTAAAAAAACCGGGGCAAAGAAAAATTGTGTTGATTATAAATAAATTTAGGTCCGAAGGTTGTAAATTTTGAACCCAAAATTGATTTTGTTTTGATCCTTCAATTCCCTTTCTTTCTAGCCCTATCCAAATCCCACATTAAGGTCCAAAGAAAGACCTTTTGATCAGTCTTCAAAAGATGCCACGTCAGGCGAGTGAGAGAGTCCTATCAGAATATAACACTCTGATTCTCAGCAGAAAAGACTCCGATTCCCAGCAGAAAGGAAACACGAGAGAGTCTTAGTAGTGACACCCTAATCCCCAGCTAAAAGTAATACAAATGAGAGAGTCTTACCGGTGAAAACCTTCACAGGCACCATAAGGCGATGAAAGCTGAGAGAAAATCAAAATGAGAGAGGCTTGAAAGTGAAAACCTTTCGGGCACTACAAGTCGAATAAAGGTGATAATCAGATGGAAATCACGAGACAGAAATCGTGAAAGGAAATTAACGACGGAGGATAGGCCATATGTGCATGTCATGACCAAGTAGAGTTGGTATCCGCGTTTGATAAGTTTTATAGTTGTTTCTGGTTAGAGAGTCAGTCCTCCCTAGTCTTCTATTTGTTGTTTCTTTTTATCTTTCTCCTTTTGTCAAAATTCTCCATCAAAGTCAGCCTAGTCAAAACATAGTGAGAAAATGACTTCAAAACTTGCCACCGACTTTCCAATTATTATGCAAGGCAAGGAACCATTGATGGCAAAGAAGTATGGTGCAAAGAAGATTATTAAACTGGGGCAGAAAATTTTCTTTTCAGTTTGAAAATTTTCTGGAAGTCAAGTTGCACTTGGGGAAAAGGGAAGAAAGAAGGCCTTAAGGGAAGCAAAATTTAAACCAATATCATCTCCAACAGCCTCCAGAAGAGTGAAACACCAATTTTGAGGAAATGAAAATCCACCGGCAGTGTTATCTTCAGCAAGTTCCGAGATGGTCAGACAACACAGAGTAGTAAAGGGAGAAAGAAAATCTCATAACCCCCAGCAAGTTGAGAAACACAGAACGAGGAAGGGATAAATGGAAAAATCCATCCCCAGCAGGAATATCATCTCCAGCAAATGAAATCATTCCCCAACAAGTTTTGGGAACCCCGAGCGAGGGAAAGGGAAAAAGGAATAACTACCCTACAGGAGCGGCACAACCGCTCACAATATTTTGAACTAACAAATTTTCTTTGATTTGAAACAGGGAAAGAAAGTGCTATTGATAGCAGAAAGTCATGCCACAAGGAAGAACACCAATATTGGGGCAGAAAATTTTCTGCCGTTGTTGAAAATTTTCTCGGAGAAACGAGGAAGGCAATTCAAGATGACGTGTCAGGTTTGTCCACCTTCAAATAGGATGTTTTAGGTTTGTCCACCTTCGAACAGGACGTCTCAGGCTTGTTCACTTTCAAACATTGATACAATGGGAGTATTCGCCCTCGAATAGGATACAATGAGAGTATTCGCCCTCGAATAGGATACAATGGGAGTATTCGCCCTCGAATAGGATACAATGGGAGTATTCGCCCTCGAATAGGATACAATGGGAGTATTCGCCCTCGAATAGGATACAATGGGAGTATTCGCCCTCGAATAGGATACAATGGGAGTATTCGCCTCGAATAGGATACAATGGGAGTATTCGCCCTCGAATAGGATACAATGGGAGTATTCGCCCTCGAATAGGATACAATGGGAGTATTCGCCCTCGAATAGGATACAATGGGAGTATTCGCCCTCGAATAGGATACAATGGGAGTATTCGCCCTCGAATAGGATACAATGGGAGTATTCGCCCTCGAATAAGATACAATGGGAGTATTCGCCCTCGAATAGGATACAATGGGAGTATTCGCCCTCGAATGGAATACAATGGGAGTATTCGCCCTCAAATAGAATACGATGGGACTATTCGCCCTCGAATAAGATATTTTACGTTTGATTTATTTTACATTGTCCTTTGCATATTTCATAAATTATTGCCAGAATGCATTTTTAATTCAAAAGTTGCTACTAAAAGCAGGCGCCTACCTGTATAACAAAAGGCAAGTCTTCAGTCTTTACATTGCAGGTCTTGAAACCAGTAACCCACCATAAAGCAGAGAGTTACAACAAGAGATCCCAGCGCAAATTCAAGCGCATGAGTCACAGGAAATGAGGGAATGAAGGAAAATTTTCCCAGCATCATTATCCTCAGCAGGCAAGTAAACAATTCTAAAGATATCCCTAGCAATCAGGAGGGAAAGCAACACGACCCAGGAGGAAAGCAGTTCCGAAACAAGGTAATGGTTCAAGAGTCGATGCAGCAAGAATAAAATGGTACAAGAAGCAAAGGAAGGCGATTTAGTTTTGAAGTAGTAGTTGAAGTCAGGGAGCCCGCCTGAAGAATGGAGTGGCGATTTATTTTGAAGTTGTAATTGAAGTCAGGGAGCCCGCCTGAAGAATGGAGTGGCGATTTAGTTTTGAAGTTGTAAGTTGAAGTCAGGGAGCCCGCCTGAAGAATGGAGTGGCGATCTAGTTTCGAAGTTTATGAGTTGAAGTCAGGAAGCCCGCCTGAAGAATGGAGTGGCGATTTAGTTTTGAAGTTATAGTTGAAGTCAGGGAGCCCGCCTGAAGAATGGAGTGGCGATTTATTTTGAAGTTGTAGTTGAAGTCAGGGAGCCCGCCTAAAGAATGGAGTGGCGATTTATTTTGAAGTTGTAGCTGAAGTCAGGGAGCCCGCCTGAAGAATGGAGTGGCGATTTATTTTGAAGTTGTAGTGGAAGTCTGGGAGCCCGCCTGAAGAATAGAGTGGCGATTTAGTTTTGAAGTTGTAGTTGAAGTCAGGGAACCCGCCTGAAGAACGGAGTGGCAAGTTATTATTTTGAAGTTGTTGTTGAAATCAGGTGCCCGCCTGAAGAATGGAGTGGCGATTTATGATGAGAGTTTGTCGATAAAGTCAGAAGACTGCCGGAAAAGCAGAACGGCATCTCAATTTCTAAGATTTGATAAGGATAGTGAACAATTGGAAAGTGACGGAGTCTAAAGAGAATCCCCAGCATGAACCCAAGTTCATAATCGGAAGGAAGGCAACAAGGATCAGAAAGATAGATTCAGACTTCGAAGGAGAATAGTTCGAAGATTACAAGGAAGGGACCAATGGTTGGAGTTCGGCAATAAAGATAGGCCGAAATAACAATTGTTAGAAGAGAATAAGCATGTGAAGAAACATCAAAGCCAGCAGGATAGCAAGGAACATGACAAGATCAAGTTGAAAAGATAGATAAGAATTTGCAATACTGTAACTTAGTCTAGCTTCTTATTTTTCGTTTAGCACGATGTAATAAGGAGGATCAGTTAAGTAGTGGCATCAGCACCAACAACAGTAACAGCAAGATTACAGCAGTCATGGTAGTCCCAGCTACCAAAATTTTCCGAACTACATTGACCCGATTCCTGTTTAGCCCAGGATATGTAGGAGGCCTCTCGAAGCAAAGGCTCGGTCAAGTCTTTCAAAAAATGCTTCACACGGAATACTCAAACGGGCAAAAATCGCTCGTATCCGCTCACTTATCTTTGCACGAAAACTCTTCGTGTTTCCGAGTAAAGAGGGGCAGTTGTGAGCACGTGATTTTTGCCCTATAAGAGAAATACTCCCAAAGATTCAAAATAAAATAATTTTAGTTTTCTTGCAATTGTTGTGAATTTTGTGTTATTTTTCTTGTATTATTTGCATTTTTATCCGTGCATATTTGCTTGTTTAAATAAATAAAATATACAAAAAATATGTTGCATATGTATATAAAATTCAAGTTTACAATTAAGTTTATTTTACGGAAATGAAAAGTCATAAAAAATATGTATTTTTGTATTTTTGTATTTTTTAAGCATTTAATGTCCAAATCGTGCAATTTTATTTTTATTAATGTTTAATTTTGTGTGATAATTATTATTATGAGTTAATTAGTATTTCAAGATAATTTTTAGTTTTTATAAATTAATCTTAGTATTTTTGGGCTTTATTAATTAGGATGTTGAATAATGGAGAAGAACAAAATAGAAAAAATTTGGATTGGGCCATCTTGCAAATTAAGTTACAAACCCAATCCTAAGCACCCTTACCCAACCCAAAACCCCTTGGCCCAAAAAGAAAATTTCAGATTTTTAGCCAAAAATAATCATAATCACATAACATAAAGTAGTAGGGGCAAGGAAATAAAGGAAGAAAACATGGAGAGGAAAACATGGATTAGTGGGTTTTCTTTAAATTAAAAAATATATTCTTTTTAATAAAAAGATCTGAAAATATTCAAAATTCTTGCCTATAAATAGAAGAGAAGATTTATGAAAAAGAGGTAGAGAAAAAAGAGAGAAAAAATCGGAAGAGAAGAAAAAATAAAAAAAATTCCCTGCTGTGGTATACACTCGATATACACTCTGGATACAGAAGTATACACAGAAAAAAATGCAATTTTTGAGAGTTTCTTTTGAGAAGTGAAAAGAGTTCAAAGCTAGAAAGCCAAAACAAAGAGAAAATCTGGAATATATTTTTCTTTTCTATTTTTTACTGGTTTTTTTTTTCTCCGTATTGTTGGAATTTTCGGGATTGAGGTGTTGAAGCTACTGCTGGTTGTTACTGTTGTTGTTGCTATATTTTCACCGCCCTGTTGATTTGCCATTTTCCCATTCCTTTCAAAACCAGGTACACATTCTAAAAACCATATGTTGATGTAAGCTCGAATTGGAAGTTGAAGTTTTGAAATGAAATAGAAAAGCAAGTTGTTGATTAATATTTGTTGTTATTTTCTATTTTATTAGTTTTTGTTAAATTGTAGTTAGCTTTATAATTTGAAGAATAAATTTGTCATTCAAGTGAACACCTTTTCTACTAATATAGAGTAGCCTTTTAAGCATGTAATTGTTTAGGACTTTTCTTTTCTTTTAGAGACAAACTAAATAGAAAAAATGTAGTCACTTTAGGATTATCCTTTTTTTTAAAATAAAAATATTACGAGCCTAGCTAAATAGAAGAAATAAAATTGCGGGGCCCCTCAATAACAATGTTCATTTTTTTTTCTTTCTTAAAAATAACCAAACGCGGTAAATGATTTAAAATTGCATTATAGTATTGAACATTTTTTAAAAATCAGATATTTAGCCATTACAATAATTTAAGCGACCGTGCTAGAACCACGGGATCCGGGGGTGCCTAACACCTTCCTTCGGGTCAACAGAATTCCTTACTTAGAATTTCTGGTTCGCAGACTTCATTTGGAAAGTCGAAAATTTCCTCGATTTGGGATTTAAATAAATTGGTGACTTGGGACACCATAATTTATTCCAAGTGGCGACTCTGAAATAAATAAATAATCCCATTTCGAATATTGTCACTTAAATTGGAAAAACTCCCTTGTACGTTTATCCCTCGGGGTAAGCGCGCAAAAAGGAGGTGTGACAAATAATACAATTGCGGAACAGACATAGCCTAACGTCGGGGTGTCACAAGTCACGAGCATCTACTAAGGTCTAAATACAATGGAAATTCTGAAAATGCACTAAATAAAATCTAATGAAATCAAGAGGGAGAAAAGAAGTGTTGCGAATGTCTAGCAACTACCTTGCTAAACTCCGAAGACTCTTCCTCTAAGCAACCAATACCTGCTACCGAGCTCAGAAATACCTGAATCTGCACACAAGGTGTAGGGAGTAAAGTGAGTACTCCAACTTAGTGAGTAATAATAATAAATAAAGACTAAGCAATAAAAAACCACGTAAAAGTATATCAACATGCTATATAGAAGTAATATAAAACCAGTAAGAAAGCAACTAAGATGTGAAATCTCTTAAAACATCTTAGCTTAGTTTAAACTTCTTTAAAATACCTTTTTCACACTTAAACAAGTAAATGAAAAGCATCTAGAACAGATAAGCGTAAAAATTCTGTCCCTCGGGCACAAATACCAACAGAAATAGCCCCTCGGGCAACAACATGGAACATTAATAGTCTCTCGGACTATATCTTACATCACAATGGGTACCCGCTCTTATTGGGGGTGTGCAAACTCCTAGAGGGCCCCTTTACGGCCCAAGCACAATATCAAGCTATCTCGTGGCATTATCACTAGGCCCTCGGCCTCATACCAATCAAGCCATATCGTGGCGTACATATCTTAGGCCTTTGGCCTCATAATCATAACCAAATGTTTCTTCACAACATGGGCCATCAACCTTACTCGGTCAAAATTCCCACAAGCCACTCGGGCAATAGTAAAACATAGTTTTCAGCCCAAACATCATTTAAAAGGTCATTTAAGTGTTAAAACAGTGTAAACATGGCTAAGTATAAAAATAGTGAAATATAACATAACTGAGTACAAGTATAAAGTCAAAATAGTGAGAAAATATGTATGCCGTGAAATCAAAAGAGTTTATTTCTCACCGTTAAGGTGCGTCCTTTGATCACCTTTTGAGTTACATAGATAATGTCAAAATCACTCAACTGTATTTGCCACTTGGCTAACGTCCCAGTCGGATGACTTTCTAAAATATGTACTTTAGTGGGTCCATCCTGGATATGAGGTATGTAATGTTGGCATATGAGTAATGCCTCAATTTCTGAGTTGTCCATGTCAAAGCATAGCAAATGCGTTCTAGCAGAGAGTACCATGCTTCGTAAGGTGTGAACTTCTTACTCAAGTAATATATGGCCTACTCCTTTCTTCCTGTCTCGTCATGTTGTCCCAAAATGTATTTGAAGGCTTCATCCAACACATATAGATAGAGTAGCAAAGGTCCCCCCCGGCTGTAGCGCGACCAAAACTAGTGGGGTGGATAAGTACTCTTTGATTTTGTCGAAGGCCCTCTGATAATCCTTTGTCCAGCTTGTTTCGACATCTTTTCTCAGTATATTGAAGATGGGTTCGCTTATGACTGTTGACTGTGCTATGAATCAACTGATATAGTTGAGACGTTCTAAGAAACTCATCACGTTCTTTTTACTCTTAGGTGGTGGATACTCCTGAATAGCCTTGACCTTAGACGGATCCAGCTTGATCCCTCGACGACTAACGATAGATCCCAATAATTTTCCCGCGGGAACCCCGAATGCACATTTTGCGGGGTTCAATTTCAAGTTGTACCTCCTTAGCCCGTTAAAGAACTTTCTCAGGTCCGCTATGTGATATGTGTCCCTCTTAGATTTGATGATGGCGTCGTCTACATACACCTCTATCTCCTTGTGTATCATATCATGGAAGACGGTTGTCATGGCTCTCATTTATGTAGCACCAACATTCTTTAGACCAAATGACATCATTTTGTAGTAGTATACCCCCAAGGTGTGATCAAAGCTATTTTCTCCGCATCTTCTTCATCCATCTAGATCAGGTGATAACCCTCAAAGAAATCCACAAAGGATTGGAGTACATGCTTGGCGCATGTGTCGATCGGACTGCATATGTTTGGCAGTGGAAAGTCGTCCTTGGGACTTGCTCTTTTTAAATCCCGATGGTCAACACATACTCTGATTTTCCCATCCTTCTTTGGAACTGACACAATGTTATCTAACTAGGTTGGTTACTCAACCACCCTGAGAACTTTGGCTTTGATCTGCGTAGTAACTTCCTCCTTGATTTTCAAACTCATGTTTGGTTTGAACTTTCTAAGTTTATATTTTACGGGCGGACACATGGGATTAGTAGGCAACTTGTGATCCGCTATGGACGTGCTCAAATCGGTCATGTCATCATATGACCATGCGAAAATGTCCTCATACTCTTTTAGGAAACAGATGTACTATTCCTTTTCTGTTGGCGACAAGTGAATGCTGATGTGAGTCACCTTGACGGTCTCGACGTCCCCCAAATTCACTGCTTCGGTTCATCCAGATTGGACTTAGGCTTATTCTTAAAGTTTTCAATTTCCCAAACAACTTCCTCAGGTATTTCATTTTCTGAATCATTATTCTCATGTTGCGTTGCCGCATTACATGTCCAGATTGAAAGCCTCTGCGATCGCGATGAATATTTTTCATAAGCTATGCAAATGCAGGCCCCTGGCCGCGATCGTGAAGAACGAAATACCCAGGCCTCGAACTCCTTCTATGCGATCGCATAGTAACACCTACGATCGCAATGCATTAGCTGAAGAACTTATGCGATCACAGCCCCTTGAACGCGATCACACTGAACAAATTCCTACCCCCTCCAATTACTTATATGCCATCGCGGTATCGCCCCATGATCACAATGAACAAAAATCTCTGCAACACATTGTTGGAAAACCTACAACTTTCAAGAGCCAAATTTGGTCTGATTGGCCACCCAAAATCACCTCAAGGCCCCCGGACCTCAACCAAAAGTGCCAACACATCCTATAACATCATTAAAACTTATTCCAATAAAAAAAACACCATGATTAATACTAAAACCATCAAATTACATCAAATCCAAGCTTAAGTTCTTCAAATACTTCCGAAACACGCATTCGATAAAAAACCTAACCAAACAATGTCCGAATGACCTAAAATTTTGCACACATATCCAAAATCACCTAACGAAGCTACAACAACTCCTAGAATTCCATTCCGATCCTCGGATAAAAATCTCACCCATCAACCGGAATTTACTAAAATACTAACTTCGCCAATTCAAGCCTAATTCCACACCAGACCTCCAAAATTAATTCCGATCACGCTTCTAAGTCACAAATCATCTTCCGGATCTAACCGAATAATCTGAATTCATATCCGAGCCCTCCAATACACAAGTCAACTTCAGGTTGACTTTTCCAAAACAAGCATTCCTTAAAGAGACTAAGTGCCTTATCTTCTACCAAAATCAATCCAAATCAACTTTAACACACCAAATACTGATAATGAAACATTAAAAAGCATAAAATGGGAGAAACTATGCGGTAACTCCTGAGACGACGAGTTGGGTTGTCACACGATGGAGGTCAACCCTCAAGAGGTGAATATTCTCATTAACCATCCAAGGAACTTAGCCCAAATAGTCATAGAGGGCATGCAATTAGGGATGGAAATATATGGAAGATACCACTGGTCAATTATGCAAGCACCCTATCTTGCACCATATCATCCACTTTCTCTCTCAACACCATATTGGGATCCACTGAATCTTCACCCACATGTTCTTCAGATGCCATTTTACTCTACACCCACCCCTGCCACTCTATGGATCCAACCCTACATGGATCCACAAACAAACACAACACTAATGGAACCAGTAAAACCTCCCACCCCAACTCCATCACTAACTCAATCCCCACCCCACAATCCTAATCCAGTAGAACAAGACACCAGCTTTCAAGCAGAACTAGAAGCAGCAGTCGTTTACAACAAAAAACACGTCTAATTCATGTATGTCTCGATGGAATCAAGGTCTTTTTCCAGAAGGAGGAGTACAAAAGAAAAATATTCATAAGGTCTCCGCTGAATCTACTAACAACATCATTTCGACTAAGGCCAACTACAAATACAGAGGTGGGGAAGTATGCAATGCTTTTACTCCCCACGTTTCTTCTTCGTCCAGGATAGTCAAGCAATCAGAGGAATCACAAGAGTAGACAAGTACTTGAACCAATCATTAATTATATGAATTTTATTATCTAGAATTATAGGGGTGTTCAGTCAGATGATTTCAGAAGTTATTTTCGTTCACTACTTGACAACAATCGACCATCTTTGGTTGTATTGTTGGAAACACATTATAAAAGCCACCAAACAGTCAGGGAGGATTTTAATTTCACTGGTTTGATTGAGGTTGCTGCTATTGGTCAGTCGAGATGAATTGCTATATTATGGCTTTAAGATGTGCTTTATGTGAAACTAGTGGCCACCACCTCGCAGGAAATCTATTGCCATATTAATGGTTTCCTTTTCCTTTCAAATGTTTATTTACTGCCATATATGCTAGTACTGACTTAGTAACTAGACAATCATTATAGTTAATATAATGTGTATATATGACAATTATAAGGACCCATGATTATTAGGTAGTGATTTTAATGAGATACTACATGATTCTATAATGATAAATTTGCTGGTTTATCTATTAATAATTCAAAATCTAATAAATAATTAGAATGTATAAATTATTGTTATCTAACTGATTTAGGCTATAGAAGCAGTCGTCATACCTGGACGAATAGTAGGCATAATAGTTCTAATATACTTGAACGAATTGACCGTATTATGACTAATTATGATTGGTTCAAACAATTTCCCGATGCACTATCTTCCCCATATACACTCGGATCATTTTCCTATTAAATTAGAATTACAACACTGCCCATTACCTCGTAAAAAAATTTAGATTTGAAACTATTTGGACTACACACACTACCTTTCCATCC
Organism: Nicotiana noctiflora; assembly: GCA_032618575.1. Lineage (NCBI taxonomy): Eukaryota > Viridiplantae > Streptophyta > Magnoliopsida > Solanales > Solanaceae > Nicotiana > Nicotiana noctiflora. The sequence goes on along the minus strand of JASVEL010008402.1, from coordinate 118,485 downwards.
ATAGTTCAACAAGCATGGATAGGCAATTTATAATTCATACTTGTTATCAATCAATTCACTACTACATTACAAGAATAGAATAAATCAACTTTTGGTAATATATTAAACGCAAAAAGAAAATACTGGATCGTTTAAGTGGTATTCAATCCTCTATCATATCCAACTAGTACTTTTTTACGTAACCTAGAATATACATTAACTCTAGAATTTAATATAATTCTTAGGCTTGAGGAGGATTTTTGGAAATTAAAGTCACATATTGACTGGTTAAATGATGGTGATGCAAATACAAAAAATTTTCATCTTAGTACTCTAAATCGTAGAAGACATAATCGTATAATTACGATCCAAGATCAAGGGGTAATTGGATAACTGACCCTTATCACATTAAGGATCATATTATATAGTACTATAACAATCTATTTACAACTCAGAAAATAAGTTCTATTACAAAGAATAGTTTACAAACTTTCAATATTTTAACACATGATCAATCTAGTTTAACAAAACCATTGCAATACTGCAAAATTATAAATGCTATTAATTTATTTAAACCTCTAAAAGCACCTTGACCGAATGAGATTCATCTTTTATTTTATCAAAAATATTGAGACATAATTGGTGATTCATTTATATTTTATTGTCATAAAGATTTCTATGCACATCAGATTGATCCTTCTATTAATACAACTTTCATTTGCTTAATCCCAAAATAATACCGCATCCACAATATTGCAATTTTGAACTATTAGTCGTTGTAATACGATCTATAAGATTATTATAATAATAATTATAAATTGACTAAAACCTGTTCTGGAACATATTATTCATCCAACTCAATCTAGACTTCCAGAAAAATAAAAGGGCAACTGACAATGCTATTATTGTACAAGAAATCATTACCAATTCAAAAAATAAAAGCTAATAATTTGAACATGCTTTTAAAGTTGGATCTTGAAAAAGCTTTTGACAAATTAGAGTGGTTGTTTATATATATACATTAATCACCCTTGATTTCTCACCTTATTTTATTAAACTAATTATATCATGTATAACAACTACTACTACTTTAATTTTGATTAGTGGTAACCCTTCACACTACTTCACACCCACAAGAGGTTTAGATAGGGAGACCCATTATCATCTTACTTATTTATTCTATTCTTGGAAATGCTTTCGCGAAAATTAAATACATCAGTTGGTTATCATGCTTGGATACAACTTTCAATTGGGAATAAAGGAACTCAGTTATCCCACTTATTTTTTGCTGATGATATTATTCTCACATAAAAAATTACAGATAAACCATATCAATCAATTATTAATATTATTACTCATTTTACATATTACTCGGGCCAAACTATCAATTTTTATAAATCTAAAATCCTCTTTCTCCAAAAATTGCTCACCTAATATAAGATCTAATATACTGCAAATCTTCCACATGAATGAAGGAATTTTTTTTGAAAAATACTTAGGATTTCCTATATTTATTAAGAAGAATACTAAAAGGGATTACTAATTCTTAATCGACAATTTCAAAAATAAATTGACAAGTGGAAAACAAACTTCTCATCAAAAGCAGAAAGGATTACTTTAGTTCGTTCAACTTTAAACCATCTTCCTAACCACCTTATGCGATACATTAAAATCCCTACTTATATACTCTCCTACCTAACTCAACAAAAGAAAAAATTACATCTAATCAAGTGGTCTACCATTACACAACCTCTCGACCAATGAGGGTTAGGAATACATAATCTCACTATCAAAAATTAAGCTTTACATGCAAGTCTTGCATGGAGGTTATTTCAGAATCCTAATCTACTATGAGCAGATGTGTTATTACATAATTACTTATGACCACCACAACTAATAAAAAAATAAATTTTAACAATTTGGGTAATATTATAAAAGTATGGTCCTACTGTTATTTAGGGTATAAACGAAATCTAACAACGGAAAATTATGTAAAATTCTAGAATGATCCTTGGATTAGTCAGAATTACTTAATTCTTATCTGCATACATGGACCCCTTCCGCAATATGAAGAAAAAATCGTTTCAAGCTACTATTACAATCATAGATGGCATTTAAATATATTACCATTCACTCTGTCAAATTACTTACAATCTGCAATCAAAGATATTTATATGCCTCTTGCACACTCAATATATGATCAAATATATTGGGGTCTCACACAAAATAATATATTTTCTGTCAAATCAATGTACTCTTCTATCACAAATAACATAACTCCTACAAGACCTAATATAAGATATAGCTATAGCTGAATTTGGAAATTGCATATTCCTCCAAAAATATCATTCTTCTTATAGTTAATTTGTCATAATAGACTTCGAACAATTATTTATCTCACAAGATTATGTATCTTTAATTCATCTATATGTCCGTAGTGTCATATGACTCCTGAAATATTATAGCATATATTTCTAGAATGTCCAACTGCCATACAACTTTGGGCTATGCTTAAGATGTCAACTCTCAATGTCAATTCCCCTATATACATTAATGCTACCATAAATTGGTTATACCAATTTATACATCAAAAGTGACTATTCAACCGTCATAAAATTTCAAATACCACTCTCATATCATTTGCATTATGGGAGCTATGGATTATACGAAATAAAAGTATTCTAGATCATAAAAAAAAAATTAATATATCTTTAATATTTAAAAAGGCTGCAGAATTTTATTACCTAACAATTTCCATTTTGAAAAATTATTCTCTAATACTGTTATATATAAAATGGCATCCCCCAAATATCCATACTTACAAGCTTAATATTGATGGATCTTGCTCACTTAACCAGAACAAATATAGTATTGGTGGTATTTTTCTTAATCATCAAGGCAATTTGATTAGAGGATTTGCAGGAGCAACAATACATATGACACCTATCCAAATAGAATTTCTATCTTTGATCATGAGATTGGAAATTACTGTTCAAAAATATCTCACACCACTCATAACTGAGACAAATGCACATGCCATACTCGGTATGCTCAATTGAACTACAATGCAATACACTAATATAATTAATCATTGCAGGTTATTACAACTACAATTAGTTAGTCCCCACCTCCAATGTATCTACATGGAGCAATATTGTGTTGCAGATAGTCTAGCTAACTATGAAGCCTTGCATGGAAAGGAAAAAATGTCTAATTTTTGAAAGTCCATCACCTTTTGTCTCAATTTCATATCAACAAGATCAAAATGGGATGCTTAAAAGAAGGTTGATTAAAACTTGCTTTGTGTAATAGCAGTTTTTCAACTAATACTATACCTAGTACTCATAGTAGTGTTTTAGCTAGTTCTATTTTTGTTAATAGTAATGGTTCCTATACGGGGCCTTACGGACAAACTGTACTATTGTAAATTTGATGCCACTAATGCATCTTTTTAACCGCTTTATTGTAAGAGCATGACTATATATAATATAACTATCATTTCAACCAAATAAATAAATAAATAATATGTGGTTTCAAAAAGTTATTAGCAGTTTATTTTTTACGTAGTCTAACAGTATGGTATAAATGAACGTAGAGTAGTAATTCTAATCAAGTACATTAGCTTGTAACTCATCTTCAATGATTTCAAACTAGCTAGGTTCGTAATCATCTGTTCTAATTTTTTATTGTTGATCACTGGGATTTCCTAAAATTGTGTTCACTTTCAACAACAATTTACTTTTAAAAATTATAATCAATATAAGGAATAGATAATAGTAGAACATGCAAAAAGAAGAAGAATAAATACAGTACAAAGGGTAAAGTTAGGTCCCATTCCATAACCTAAATTTTGTCTAATGGACAATTATTAGTATTTGCCTGTCTTTCCTCTCACAGGCTTTTCTCTTCTCTTACATCTTTTTCGTGTTTTTATCATCATTAATGGATATTACAAGAAATTGATGTGATACCCACAAAATTTCTTGGCCCAGTGTGGTATTGACCCAATTTCTTGCCCCACCTCTAAACATCTTTTTAGACATTTTCCTACTCAAAAGAAAAATTAATAAAATGCAATAAATAAGAGGCTACCCAGTCCTTAAGATCCTGCCATATGATCTAAAGATGGGTTACACTACATATAATGCAGTTTGTCATGATTCAAAATCTAAATTAATCGGATTTGTAATGACTCATAACACCATTTGCTAGGCAAAACAAATAGCAATAAAAGATACAAGAGAATTGTAATAAATGACTAACAACAGGATAATAAGAAAGAGTAAAGCAACTCAGAAGTGTACAATTTAAGTCTAAAATCAACACTAACATTCAATGATGCGGAGTGACAAATACATGAGCGATTAGAGTTTGCTGAATACATTAGTCCGAAATATAGAAAAAGTGAAATATAAATACGATGATGACTCTGTGCCCTCGAACGGAATGTAGCTCTACATCGAATCACCTTAACGGTATCCGCTAAGCACTTATCAGGACTCAGTCGGTACCAACCTTCGGATCTGCACAAGAAGTGCAGAGGTATAGTATGAGTATAACCGACTCAATGTACTCAGTAAGTGTCGAGCCTAACCCAGACAACGTAGTGATGAGGATAAGACAAGATGCCTACAATAAATATATGTAATTATATATCATGAAGTACCATAATAACAGGTAAAGTATCAAGTATAATGACGGGATAACAACAAGTAAAGGGATAACAATTACATATGTAAATGGGGTTTTAACAGGGAAATAAAGTAAAGTGTCACTCAGTAAGCCTCAACTTGTAGTTTTATAACAACTTTGAATAATATTTCAAAAGTAAATAATGAAGGCCACATAGCCAAGTCTACCACCCGAAAAACAAAGTAAAGATCATTGAAATGCATCACGCTGCGTAGTTTTACTATCATCCCCGCCTCATAATATCATAACAAGCACGAAAGCACCCTTCGCGCACAATCACTCTTCGTCACAAACATGAAAATACCTTTCGTACCTTTTATTATTACAATACCAAGCAAGGTGTGAAGTAAATTCAATATCAATAAAAGTATTTGAACACCACTCTCCATATGAGAATCTTCCAACAACCAATCAACAATTCAACAATGTTAATGCACAGTATCACAAGAATCTCAAATAAAGAAATAACATGAATACGAGAAATTAAACGACACTCCATTCTTTCTAACACATGAACGGCATAATACACAAGTGACAAGGCATAAATAACGCTAATTGACCCACATATTTATCATATGGTAAATGCATGTACACTCATCACCTTGCATATAATCACCTCCAATATATAGATCACGTAATAAATAGACTTGAGTATGTTCAAGGTTAACAAAGACACTTAACTCTTTCCGGAACATAATTAATAATCCAGCAAAACTTTCTCTTTTAGGACAAGTCTCCAAATCACCCGTATCTAATCAATTATTATCCAAACAAATCAAAATAAACTTTAGAAACTACCTTCGAATAAAAAAGGTTCAACCCTTAACATAATTGATAAAAGTCAACAAAAAGTTAACCCGGACATGCATGGTCGAAATCCACAACTGAGATCAAATCCTGATCAACCATTCACCCCGAGCCTTAATATATGATTGTTTTTCCAAATACGACCTCAATTTGAGGTATGTATCGCAATTTTATAAAATCTTTAACTTCTACCAAGAAGCCCCAATTTCTGCTCTATAAATCTTATATTTGATGATGAAATTCATAAAAATATAATGGAAATTGAATGAAAAGTTAGAGTTGCTAACCTATGATGTTGGGAAGAAATTGCTCTCCCAAAAAAAAAAATCTCCTCCATGGAGTCTAAGTGTTACACCTCACAGTATTACGACGATGTTACACCTCGTAATATTGTACGTTGGATTTATCGTAAGGTAATTGACATTATTTCAAGGACGAGATTTTTTTGAGGTGATAAAGATTAAACTATTTCAAACAAGTGATAAGTAAATTCGTGAAGGTGAGAGAGTAAGTTAATAGAAGAAAATAAGTTTCGTCAAAGTTTATCATTTTTAAGATAAAACATGGTCCAAACTATAATACCCCATATTTATGATTTGGTGATATACAAAATACCAGATGACCATGATAGTAAGATGTATAAAATATGTCAAAAAGGAGTAGTATTTTAAGTAATATGAGAAAATTCTTGATTATATAGGTAATTGGTTAATTATTGGTTAGTGGGAGATATACAAGTTAATCAAGAGATTAATGAATAATTAATGATAATCTTGGATAAGTGTAAAGAGCCTCCTAATGTGGCAGCAAAGTCCATTAGGTAAGTGTGACTCTTAAGTTCATATAATAATGTGGCTCGTTTTGAGGACTTTTTGGCCAAGTCATCCCTATCAATTGGGGCCAGAAATGCCAATAATTTTAAGAGATTCCTTACCTAACTAAGGTATGATGCTAGGTGTGCCAAGTGAGGGATGATGCTTCAATGAAATTTCACACGAAGTTATACTGTGTAATAGCAAGGAGAATTGCAATCCTAAGAGAGAATGTACCATCTTTACCAAGAATATCATACGGATTTTTCCTACTTCGATCTGTCGTTATATTTTGTCAAAAGTGATGGGTGTTAGATGGGTTTTCAATAGAATCAACTCAGGTATGTTAAGGCTATTCATTCTTTCTTTTTGATATGATCCATACAATACTAACGAAATGAGAAAATGCACAATTTTCATAAATGACTCCAGTTATAGAAATACTAGAAACAAGCCTATGTTCTAGATTCCATATGTGTTTTATTATTCTATGATCTGTTCATGGGTCTCAAAAATACGTAAGTTCATAAAATTTACTTCATGACATTAATCAAAGGTATAATAGTCTTATAACGCATCGAGAGATTTTATTGACGTACTTTTCTCATATCCCATATATATATATATATATATATATATATATATATATATATATATATATATATATATATATATATACGTAACCTTTTCTCATATCCCATATATATATATGGGATATGAGAAAAGGTTACAGTCTTATATACGCACCACTACTGATCAGCTGATATACAATGATTATTTTATCCACAGTGGCCGAGATGATATGATGGGATGCCCTCAGAGGCTTAATGATGTTATGTACGGATATACCTATGCATGGTATAACATTTATATGAATATACGTGGCATTATAATTATTAATGATTCATAGAGTTACTCAGACTTACATGTTGAATGTTTTACTCTATGTTTCTCTCATGTCTATTATTTACTTATTTTTATTCATTGCATATTCGGTATATTATTTGTATTTATGTCCCTTTTGCCTGGGAACGCTGCATTTAATGCCCACATGTCCCGATAGACAGGTCGAGAGTCCTCCAAGTAGTCTATCAACTCCGTAGAAGGTGTTGGTACACTCCCTTTACTCTAGAGTTGCTTATTTGTCCAATATACTTTGGACGTGTATTGATTTGCATGGCAGAGCCCTATCCCGACCTTTATGGTATTGATCTACTCTCAAAAGTGTGTAGACATATGTCATGTATATGAAAGATTGTATAGCATTGCAGCCTATGTTCAATAGGCGAGTGATCATTTTGGCTTTATAGGCCCGTATGTTATAGGTATAAGTTTGTATTGCATGTTGGGTTGTCCTATGTTGAATGATACCTCATGGTTAATTATAACTATCTCACGACTTCCTTTCTATTTCATTTACCTATGATAGTATGATACGAAACAATATGTTGCATTGGTACGCGATTGAGTAAGCTATGAGATTCCCATGAAGGTCCTTCGGTTTGGATTGTAACAAAAATGGTATTAGTGCAGTTCTATCCTATGAAGTCTGCAAGCCGTATTTATTAGGGTCTAATTTATGGGTGTGTTGTGCACCACACTTATAAGCATGAGGCTACATGGAATTTAGGACTGTCACTCTTTCGTCTTACTCTAGATCGTGTGGTAGAACTCAGTTGTAAGAACTCAATTTCCTAAACACTATCTTATTCATAATATGAGGATACCTATATCTAAAAAGGCGGTTGGTAAGGGGTTTAATATGGTTGTGGAAGAGTTGAGTTAGAGGAACTCAATTTTACATCATGCTTATGATGAGTAAATGTAAGGTCTCCAACTGATCATATGTGTACTATGACGTGCGGGCTTCTGGAAAAGGAGCCCGAAGAGATGAATATCTATTCACCCATATGGTAAAAGGCAACTAAAGATTTATAAGGTATATAAAAGCTTCAAAAAGTAAAATAAGCAAGGTGAGAATGGTACGAGGTACCTAGTGAATAAAGATTATCGGTATTTACATTTCAGTCAGAAAAATATAAGCATGAGTTACCTTCAACTATAATAGAGGTATTTACAATTGGCCACACCCATCTTAGTTATGCCCTATGGGGGCTAACAAGTGTATTTTAAAAGAAGAATGGGATATCAAGATTCGACTAAGGTTAGAGTAAACAAAAATGATGAATGAATTATTTGCGTTAGTTTACATTTCCAAAGGATATTTCGAATGAGCTAGTAAATCTCCATGTGAGACACCCAGATGGTGTACTCTAGAATAGTACAGCTACACATGAATACTAGAGCGTTAATTTTTTTTTTTATAAAGATAGGCAACCCAAAGAGCCTGGATGGAGCAAGGGGAGCTAAAAGCAAGAGAATGCCTTGTTGAGTTTTTCAGAATAAACGGATAGATATATGTTTATCTTGAAAATAGTAATTACAATTAGATTTGATTTTATGGTTCTAATACACGTGATCTGTTTTATGCTAGTTGTAGGCAATAGATGTTAAGTGTGAGACTAGAAAATAAGATAAAAACTCAAAAGCAATATCTTTAAGCAAACCGAGTGTTTGAGAATCGGGGCATCGATCCTGGTTATATGGAGGCTCGAGATTGAGCTCGATACTAAGATATTGACAGCCGATAAAGGACTAATAGCTTTGAGAGCTTTGATGAAGGCTTTTATGAGCAATAATGAACACTAAATGAAGAACAATTAATAGAACACAATAAATTTAAGCAATAAATGTAAATAATAGAATCAAGGGAGAATGTGTTTAAGTTAGAGAGCATAGAATGTTCTTGTATTCAATATTCTATGTTGTATGTTGTGTATCTTACAAAATGACAAGGGTCCCTTATATATATATATATATGAGCGGGAATCCCAACATAGTACAAATGCATTTATTACAAAGATATGGGGCCGGTACAACCTTTTAATGCCACAGTACGGGCTTGAACTAGCCTAATAGACTTAGTCAGCTTTAGTCACGTGCCTTGGGAACTTCCCATCAGTCCATTGTAGCCACTGATTCGTTGTGCGTCATGGTCAATCATTAAGAACCTTTAAGGTCGAAACTCGACCTAAAATTCGAGCCCGTATAATGTAAAATCGGAGAGTCCAATTTACCATCGTTATGATGCCTCGCAAGCATGTCTCGAAGACTCGAGGCCACGATCGAGTTTCATCTCTCAAGGGCCATCGACGCTCGGCCTTGGAGCAGTATAGACCTACGGTTACAAGGAGAGAGTGGGAAGTTCCCAAGGAATGAAACTAGAGCCGACAAAGTCTGTCAGGCTAGTCTAAACCCAAATTAGGACATCAACTAGTTGTCCCAAATCTATATCTTTGTAATTAGTGTATTTTATACTATGTTGGGATTCCCTCTCATATATAAAGGGGATCCTTGTCATTTTGTAAACATCTGTTGCTCCATACTAAATACACAACAACATTCTCTCTGCTTTCTAACACATTCTCTTAATATTATTGCTTCCATTTATCACCTACATTCATTGTGCTTCATTTATTTCTTATTATTGGCCATAAAGAGCCGTCATTGATTTTATTCTAACGGTTAGTCACCCATTGATTACCATTGATAGTTCCCAGTCGAGCTTCAGACTCGACCTTGAGGCCCCCGAATAGGCAAGCTCAAGGCCTGATTATTGATCATTCGGTTTGGTTATCACCTTGCTCTTAAACATTCATCTCGTTTCTAGCATAAAAATAGATCACGTATTTTTAGAATTCCATAATCAAATGTAATTATTATTACCATTTTTATGGTAAAAAGTTTACCGCCCACCGTGGGGCTAAAAATAATATTCCCTCAATTCCAGTTTATGTGAACATATTTCCTTTTGGTCCATTCCAAAAAGAATGACCCCTTTCAGAATATGGAAACAATTTAGCTTAAACTTGCAATTCTACCCTCAATGAGAAGCCTTTATAACCAAACAAATACTCTGGGCCCCCTTTTTAGTTATTTAGGATCACAAATTCAAAAAGTCTTTATTTTTTCTTTAACTCCATACCCAGTAAAATAGGTTCACATAAATTGAAACAGAAGGAGTAATGATTATTTTCTTGTTGGTTTTCCTACACAATGCAAGTTATCTATCATATTATTTCTTGCCCAAGATCTTCAATTTTAGGTCAAAATGTCAGATTTGGTAAACAACAATCTTAAGAACCATAGAGAAAATGGTGTGGATGTTTCAGGTGTTGGTACACCACCCCAAAACCATGTGAACGCATCAGAGCCAATTCCCGTGGACGCGGTCTCGTGCGATGCCCAACATGTCGATATAAGCTCCCACAGTAATAGGAGTGTGCACCAAGGAGATCAACATGAAGCTCAGAAAACCCCAACCAGGTAAGAACGAGAGGTTAGCCTTCATGTTATTTTTGAAATGTTGGAGGCACAACTATTGGCTATTGCTCAGCTACAAAGTCACTAGAATCTCTCGGCGTGGTAGCATCAGGGATGGCTCCCCAAGTTGAGCAGGTACCAGAGAGATCAAGCAAAAATGAGTCGGCAGCCAATCCCGCCATTGTAAAGATGCTCAAGGATCTTACAAGGATGATTGAATTAGGTGAGAAAATGATAGAAGCCAATGACAAGGTCAAAACCTACAACTCCAGAATTGACCAAATTCCACGGGCACCCCCCATCTTGAAAGGTATGGATCCAAAGAAGTTTGTACAGAAGTCGTTCCCATATGAAGCGGCCTTGAAACCCATTCCAAAGAAGTTCAAGATGCCAGACTTTCCAAAATACAATGGAACCTCTAACCCCAATGAGCACGTTAGTGCTTACACTTATGCAGTTAAGGGAAACAACCTAAGGGACGAAGAGATCGAGTCTGTCCTGCTAAAAAAGATTGGGGAAATGCTCTTTAAAGGGGCCATGATGTGGTATCACATCCTAGCCCCAAACTCGACATATTCATTTTCCATGTTGGCATATTATTTAATTAAGGCACATGCTGGTTCCATCAAAGTTGTTACAAGGAATTCGACGTCTTTGAGATTAAGCATAGGGAGAATGAGATGCTGCGAGAGTTCGTGTCTCGCTTTAAAATAGAACAAATGGAAGTACCACCAGTCTTTGACGACTAGGCAGTGCAGTCCTTCACTCAAGGTTTGAATGAACAAAACTCGGTGGCTTCGAAGTACCTGAAGCAGAATCCGATTGAATATCCCACCATGACCTAGTTGGACTTTCACAACAACAATTAAAAATCAGGGTCAACAATGACAAATTAGGAGCCTCCTCGGGCTCGATATATTCCAAGAGGCTTCCGACAAAAGCCTAATAAAGAATGATACCAGTCATACACTAAAAACAGGAGAAACGGCCCAAGGTGCAACATACCCCGCAACAATTGAAGGATGAACCGATGATAGAATCTTCGGGGACTCGTCAACAAAGCTGGATTTGATAGGCACACGGGGCCAATAGAGGCACCTCGCTTGTCAGACTACAACTTCAATACGCCCTCATTTTGGGGGGGTGTGGGAAGATGTAACGACCCGGCCGGTCGTTTTAGAAAATTACGCCCCAATCCCCAATTTAACTGTTCCCCTAAGTTCATTTCTGCTATTGTGGTTTGCCGGGAGAGTCAGTTCTGAAATTTGGAGCATTTTGGGACACTTGGTCCCTAAATGAGAGTTTTAAAGCTAGAAAATGGTCCGTAGCCGGAACAGTGTTAAGACGATCTCGGAACGGAAATACGATGGTTCCATTAGCTCCGTTAGGTGATTTCGGGGTTGGGAGCGCGTTCGGAATCTATTTTGGAGGTCCGTAGCTCAAATAGGCTTGAAATGCCGAAGGTTGAAATTTTGGCGAATCCGAACGATAGGTGAGATTTTGATCCGGGGGTCGGAATGGAATTCCGACAATTTCTGTAGCTTCGCTATGTGAATTTGGATATGTCCGCAAATTTTCAGGTCATTCGGACGTCGTTTGGTCGGGTTTTAGATCGGATGTGCAATTCGGAAAGTTTTAAGAAATTTAGGCTTGAATTCGATGTGAATTATAGATTTTTGAGGTTATTTTGGCGATTTGATCGCGCGAGCAAGTTCGTATGATGTTTTTAAATCTGTGTGCATATTTGGTTTGCAGCCCCGAGGGATCGGGTGAACTTTGGATAGGCCACGAGATCAATTTTTCATGTTAGAAGTTGCTGTCAGCAACTGGTCTGCAGAGTTCGCAAATGCGAACCATAGTTCGCAAATGCGAACTCCCCACTATTCTGCAGAGTTCGCAAATGCGAACAATAAATCGCAAATGTGAACTCCCCCTTATTGTGCCTGTGTTCGCAAATGCGAACATTAGTTCGCAAATGCGAACTTGACACTACTGTGCCTGTGTTCGCGAATGCGAACAATAGTTCGCAAATGCGAACTCGACACTATTCTACCTGTGTTCGCAAATGCGAACCTTCCAATATTTAGCCTGTGTTTGCAATTGCGAACAATAGTTCGCAAATGCGAACTTCCCAGTTTTGCCTTGGCTTCGCAAATGCGAACTTCCCAGCCTTAGCTTATTTTTCAACCTCCAGAAATTGGTCGGGGTTCGCAATTGCGAACCCATGTTCGCAAATGCGAACATAGAGACCTGTAAATCACGATTTCCAGCTTCAATCTTCACATTTCACAACCCATAAACACCCATTTGCGATTCTTCACGGATTCCTTCTTCTTCAAAACAATTGTAAGTCACTTTTTACTTAATTTTTTCAATTCTTAACATCATTATACATGTTTTTCAATAGAAATCAAAGGTTTTCATGGTAGAATTTCTTGTTTTTGGTAGAATATAGGGTTTTCCATAAATTGGGAAATTGGACATCGAATTGAGGTCCGATTTTGAAACAAATCATATACTTAAACTCGTGGGGGGATGGGTAACCGGATTTTGGTCCGAACCCCGAGTTCCGATCATGTGGGCCCGGGGTCGAAATTCACTATTCCGGGCAGAATGTTGTAAAAGTTGTAATTGGCCTTAGGAATTTATTTGTTGAGTAGTATTGATGATATTAATTTAATTGTGTATAGATACGATTGGATTGAAGCCAAATTTGAAAGGAAAAGGCATTGCCACGGATTGAATTGTTCGTAAACATTGAGGTAAGTGGCTTGTCTAACCTCGTGTGGGGGAATTTTCACCCCTAGGATATTATGTGATAGTTTAAATGCATTGTATGCGAGGTGACGGGCGTGTACATGCGCTGGTTGTTGAACACGCACTTTAATTAAAATGTTCGATGAGCGATATTCCTGTCTTTGGCTGTTAATTTGATATTTTTACCTGGTAGTGGTTAGGGAAGCATGATTGGGTAGTACTTAACTGTTTAGTTGCCTAATTGCCTTATTTGAACTCCTTGATAATTATTGGCACTATTTTTTGGTGCAGTTATAGTTAAGCATAATTGATCTCTCTGTGGATTCCTTTATTTGATGTGCTTGTGGACTGCGGGTTCGATTCCCGGAGACCCAGGGCTGTGGGTTCGATTCCCAGAGACCCGGCGTGATATTGGTAGGGACTACGGGTTCGATTCCCGAGATCCTGAGTTATTGATAGGGACTACGGGTTCGATTCCCGAGATCCTGAGTTATTGGTAGGGACTACGGGTTCGATTCCCGAGATCCTGTGATATTGGTAGGGACTACGGGTTCGATTCCCGAGATCCTGAGTTATTGGTAGGGACTACGGGTTCGATTCCCGAGATCCCGAGTTATTGGTAGGGACTACGGGTTCGATTCCCGAGATCCTGAGTTATTGGTAGGGACTACGGGTTCGATTCCCGAGATCCTGAGTTATTGGTAGGGACTGCGGGTTCGATTCCCGGAGATCCCGAGTTATTGATTATTTATTGAGACATGGGCTGCGGGTTCGATTCCCGCAGACCCGGAGGTACCGAGAATGGGACCGTGGGTTCAATTCCCACAGGTCCCGGGCTTGTTTTATCGAGTCGGTTATTTGTTGTTAGCTTAATTGTAGCAGATGCAGTAATCACCTTATTGTTGTTATTTCAGAAATTATTATCATTTAAACTGTTTATTTTTGTTATCATCATTATATTATTGTTTCTCAGTAGGGCCCTGACCTTCCTCGTCACTACTCCATCGAGGTTGGGCTTGGCACTTACTGAGTACCGCCGTGGTGTACTCATGCTACTCTTCTGCACACTTTTGTTGTGCAGATCCAGGTACATCAGGACAGGCTCATATTAGGTGATTCAACAGTATATTAGAAGACCTCGAGGTATGATCTGCTACGTCCGCGGATCCGGTGGCCTTCCTTTTATTCTGATAGTATTAGTAGATGTTTTTCTCTCTTGTCTTTGTTAGATACTCTTCACACATAGAGCCACAGTTGCATACTCTCTTTTAGTCTGTGTTGCCCGTGGGATTCCGGGTCTTGATGGTGTTTTATATAGCGTGTTGACGAGTGTATGTGCCAAGCGGCACGGATTACATTCCTATTTATATTGTTTTTCCGCTATTTCTTGTTTAACGTTCATAACTTGTATATTCCGCAACGTGTTAGGCTTACCTAGTCGTGGGGACTGGGTGCCATCACGACATGTTCATGATTGGTGAACTAGGGTCGTGACAAGTTGGTATCAGAGCTCTAGGTTCGTAGGAGTCACGGGACACAAACCGGTTACTTAGATTCTCGCCGATCGATACGGAGACGTCTGTATTTATCTACGAGGGGCTATGTAGCTGTTTAGGAAACTCTTCAATTCTTTGAATTCTTTATCGTGCGTCATTTATTCAGTTGGAGCCTATGTCATATGTTCTTTTGCATCCACTCGTGTATTGAAATTTCGCGTTCGGTATCAAGTATGCGCCGACGGTTCATGACGCTGCAGGGAGATCTCAAGGGAGTCAAGAATTTACTCAACCATTGTTACCGCGTGTTATCCATATCGATAATGCAAGAGAATTGAGAGATCTTCAATTGTGCACATGGGGGTGCACTAGATTCTGACATTCGATTGATAAGTACGGTCTTGAGAGGGTTTACTTAACTGCCTAATCGTCACAGCAATGGTAGAATCCCAAGGTGGATGTAGATCTAAAAATAGTTGGTGGTAATAAAGACTATATGGTTCATATGAGATATCTATTTAGCGAAGGATTCAGCCAGCAGAGATACTGGGGAAAATGAGTTTAACTGTCTTAAGAAGGACATGTACCAAACGAATGCCTTGGGCTTGTTTTACGATGAAGACGTACGAATGTTAAGGGCTAGTATCATGGATTAGCAAGATGTATCTTAAGGCTTCGTGTCAAGTGAAAGGATTTCACTATCAACGATGTAATTATGGGTCATGTGTCGTATCAGATTTGGCCTGCGATGTATTTAGGTGCTATTCCAAAGTTCTTGAAAACTTGCGGATGGGCAAGAGTTGAGGCTCATATGGTATAATGTTGGGACTTTAGATGTTCCTGTGTCCATAATAAACTCTGCATTTTATTATCAGCAGGGAAATATTTGACAAAGGCTACATGGTGCTTCGTAGGCGTGTGAGAATCATAGTATGTTTTAAGATGTTGTTGGTAGAGAATGCTCGGTGCATGGAGCGAGAAGATGTTTGGTTGTATTGGGATGAGGTCATACCCTATGATGTTAGAGTGCTAATAAAGCACATGTGGTTATATTCGTTGGATCAAGTGAGTTGCAGTTGAATAATAGTAAATGACTCGAGAGAATGGTTCTAATGTGTTCGAGAGTCGTGTAATAGTGGCTTGGGCTAAGTGGGAGAGTCCCACCGCTTAAGATTGGGTCGCATGGTTAATTACCGGTGTGAATTCTGGATATTAGCATATTAATGGGTTATTGCAGCTACGGAAAAAAAAAGACCATGAGTGATAATTTGAGTATATGAATTGTTGAATGCATGTTATGGTTAGCCTTACCGGCTCATGTTCAAACTTGAGGAAAGATTCATGATTTATGCCTCGTATAGGTGCAGGCTTCGCGGGAAGTGATTCCGCTGGGTGCTTTATCGAGAGGGTATTCATATGTTATAAAGAAATTCAGTAGAGTTGGTTGCGTACTGGGGCAAGTTAGGACCGGATGGTTCTCAATAGCGGTCCTAGTGAATTCAAGAGGTAAAGTGTGGTGCCTGATAATTCTGAGTCTATAAGTACAGCTGAGGCTCAAGCTTTTGAAGCAACTTATGAAGAAAGGCACAAAACGATCTATGATGTTTTGACTTGTGGTGTAGTATTTGAGAGACATGTAATGGTCGTCGTTCTTGAGATAGCATGACCTCATGATTTAAGGTCACTCGGGGTAAGTGCGGTTGGAATAAGTTAGGTATTGAAGGAAGATATTAACATTTCTAAGGCAATCAAGGATAACCTGGAAGGAAGTAGATTGATCAGCCATAGTTGAGTTGGCGTATTAGTGTCAATGATCGGTTCATGCAATGTGATTGAATTATGCATGTGATTTGTGGCGGTGCATTTGAGACTTGTCGGCCGCAGTGATTGATGTTATTATGAAGTATTCTTCTGTTAAGGGCTTGTTATGAGTAGGCAGATCTCGGGAAGGGTTATGGTGGCTTGGACCACTACTTATGGATTGGAATATTCGATGGTTATGAGAATTCTCCGTATGTTGTTATAGTTCTCCTGCAGTAAGCTTAATGGAAAGTCTTATGTGATGAAGTATTAGCCTATCGTCAGTTCTAGAGCTATGATGGAAATTGTGCCTATCGTATATCGGCACGTGGGGTGCAGTGAGTAGTATGAAAATTTGAAGTAAGGACCAAGGTCACAATTTGGTCAATAATATGATATAAATAGCTCGGTCAATAATCACAATTTGGTCAATAATAATATGTCTGCCCGTGTTTTCCAGTCTGAGTTCACCTATAGTTTCGCTGTAGCACCTGGTCGTAAGTTTAACATAACTACAATACTAAAAGTCTATAAAGCAGAACACACTTGCAAATTGTACATATTTTCTGCCCGCGGTTCCATTTCTAGTTCTTCTCCTATTTCAATTACATGAAAAACACAAAAGAAATCCAGTCCCATACTTACTGTAATAGGAACACAGCTCATACTTCATTTACATTGTCCAGTTCCATTTTACTTGAATCAGGGGATGCTCATTTGAGAAGTCCAGCAGGGCATTGGCCAAAAGTCGCATCTCAGCAGCATCAACCTATGTTACATATCCCCATTCAAAGAAAACTGGTTTAGCAAAGTAATTCATAGCATCCAAAGCAAGTTTTCAGTCTCAAACAACAGAAATGTTGAGAACCTCTATACTGTTTTCGTGTCTTATCAAAGTATAATCTCACTGAAATGCAACTACACATTAGAACCAGAATCATTAAGGAGATGCAGTGAACCCAAATCAAATGTATCTTTTCTTTGATTTTACGGAGTCGCATTGTCTACGTGATGTATCCTGCTGCTGCATTTTAAAGCGAGAAATATGTTTCTCTTTGTCTTTCATAATAGAGCTACCTCTTAGTGTGTTTGATTGCTTTTTTCTAGTATTGGAATAGAAATGCTCAACATCATTCATTCTCTGCTTAAGCTGATCAACCTTCCCAATCATTTCATCAACACATTGGCTGAAATTTTCAACAGAATCATAGATATGCTATTCAGGAGTAGATCAGAGAATAGCAACTTCACTATGTATCGCATCAGCTGGAGATATGCTATTCAGAACTCACTACATAGCTATTGTACTACCTAGCGTTCTATTCTCTTTTTCTTTCTAGGTAATCCAGAAGCAAAAAAGGTTCGTGGACCTACTTTACTAAAAGAGATTTGGAAACTTCCGCCTGGGAAGACAATTGATGTGCCCTTTAATAACCGCAACCAAGCTATTGGGAAAGAGGGTCGAAAGCTTGCTAGCTTTCTAGGAATTATTGCCAGAACTCCAGAACTAACACCTCTACATGTAGATGATTGGAAAAAATTTGACAATGAAGAAAAGAAGAAATTAGTGGATTTTGCGAGGGTATGAAATAGTTGTTATTGTTATTATTATTAATTATTTTTATTTTTTTGTGAACATGCTCTATCTTTTATACATGATGTTATCTTATAAATATTGTCTTTTATTTTTTTCAGAAGAAATTCTCTATCCCAAAACGTGGAGAGGCGTGGGTCTTAAAGTCTCTAGGAAAAAAATGGAAAGATTACAAGTGCAGTTTGAAGTGTGAGTATGCGCAAAAATATAAGACTAAAGAAGCTTTACTAAAAAATAGACCAAGTCGTATACCGAGGGATCAATGGAGTGCTCTTGTCTCGTATTGGCTTTCCGATAAAGCTAAGGTATCAACCATTAAAATTCTCCTAGTCTGCTCATTTTCATAGCGTTTTGATTTTAGGTATGCTCAATTTTGTTTAAAGTTTATAAGATATCATTTTAATATTTCAATGACAGAGACGTACCCTAGCAAATAGAAACAATAGGGCTAAGCAAACGATGCCTCACACAGGAGGATCAAAAAGTATTGCCACCTTGATGAATGAGCAGGTAAACCTCTGAATACTACAAACTATAATATTTTAACCTTTATTTTGTCATGCAAACATATATGACATCATTTTTATTGTATTAGGCTGTAAACGGAATAGAGCCTACACGAGCAGAAATTTTCCTATTAACTCATACAAAACGTAAGGATGGTAGGCCACTGGATGATGATTCTGTCAAGACAATTGTAAGATTTATTCTTTCTTTATTTTTTTTGTTTCATGACTCTGTCAAACAATGTGCATTTTTTCCTATTCGTGAATTCCAAAATGGATTTATTGTGGATTCTATGGTCAGGAAATGATAAATGAAAGGATGAGCAATAGCGAGAGATCTATTGAGCAACCTCCTCGCAGTGTTGCTTGGGAAGGCGATGTGTATTCCCAGGTGTTGGGAAATGAAAAAAGTGGGTATGTTCGTGGTTTAGGACTTGGTCCAACTCCTTCTGTTTTGTGGGGTAGTAGGTCTTCCTTAGGAAATATTGCTGTAGATGATTCTTCTAATGAGGTTATACAAAGGTTAGAACAACAGATAATCGAGTTAAAGGAGAAACAAAATGAAGAAATGAATATTATGAAACAAAATCAGGAGAATATGCAATCAGAATTACTCCAAATGAGACAATTAATGCGCAAATATGCTCCTAATGCATCTATGCCTCAAAGTAGCAATGGCACCTTAGGTGAACAGGTAACTCCATTCATAAAATTTAGATATTTTAAATGAAATTATAATTATATAAAAGTATTGTTATCTAACATGTTAATATATATTAGATCCGCGATGCCAATAATGGACATGAACGAGTACCACAAACATAAAAAATGCCTAGTGCTGCTGAAAGTTCAGGTTCAATCCCTTTCTCTTTTGCATCTCTGTATTTTTTAAAGTAGTTTTCGAACTGAAATTCTGTCCAGAATGTTGGTTGGTTCTGTGCGTGAATTTTCTTTTTCACCGGTGAACTTCTTCTCAACTTTATGAGGTGTTTGAATACGTTCAATCAATAAGAGTCATTTTTGAGTAGTCGTCCTCTATGCTTTTCTATGGTTTAACTATTATTGTGATGTCGAGTTTCATTTGAGTCCAAATTTCGTTGATTTCAAATAGCTTTTATAGTTTGGTTAGTCTATCATTGTGAAACTACTCTCGCCTGCTGGAACTGGAAGGTTAGATCATAGGTTGGCTTGGTTTTGAGTGTTATAGTGTGAGTATGGAAATCGATCGCGTGTTTTCTAGGAACACGAATTGCATATCATTTGTTTTCCTTCTATGCAAAACATCTGCTCCTATGAGATTGTCTAGAAACACATGAGTTGCTGATTGATTGTCTACTGTCAGCATATGATCTGTTAAGAGTCAAAACTTTGCCCAGCTTGTTTACCTGTTTCTTGTGGAATCATGTTAACTAATACTCCAGTAGGAGACTTCTGTAATTCTTCTTCAAAACTGGATGAGCCGAACTAGGATGTCATTTATATCTAACTTGAACAGAAAATATAGGATTGAAATCAGAGTTTAGCACTATGATAGGGAAGGAAACCTTCAGAACTCCAAGCATACAACCCTTCAATAAAGCACCTCATCTACTCTCAATGTTATTGATCAGACAAAAGTTACCTACTTGAAGTTCTAAAATAGTACAAAGTGTCGACCTACTTGATGTTCTAAAATAGTACAAAGCCTTGTACTTCTGATGTAGAGATTAAAGACACATGTAGGCAACACATGAATCATCCTATACATTTGTTTTCCCTTCAACAATATGAAAGGATCAGTACAGATCTTTAAGCTGTTTAACAATGTCTAAGAATAATAATTAAAGAATAAACACATACCAAAAGACAATAAGAACCAAAAAAAAATGCAAGATAAAGATAAATAATAGAATCAGTCAATATTGCAAATTGTTAAGTCACCCCAGTGGTATAGACATAGTTTCCTTGCACAAACCAGTAAAAGTAATTGTACTACATTCACAGCACGTATTTACACTAGTAAGTTTGTTTTGCTCTTCATGCTGCATCACCTTGATCTGCATCACCCTGACTGCTCCTATGACTGCTCTTAATACTCCAGCATACTCCAAGATTTTCTTTTTGAGGTCTTTATTGTCAGTTTCAGTAGAAACCAGCTTCACTAACACCTGATCCAGTTCTTCCTTAACAGCTGATCTTCAAGAGCCTTCAGATTCTTTAGCTGCTCCTTAACAACAATCTGCTCCTCATAACAGCAAATCAACTGCTCAATAACTCTTTAGCTGATCTTCAAGAGCCTTCAGTTCTTCTTTAACAGCAATCTGCTCCTCATAACTCTATGCTTCTAGTTGTTGCTTGCTCCAAAACTCTTCCTTGTTGCTCTAGCGGCTCTTCTGCTGATTTGAGCTTTTCCATCACCTCACTTTCTTTCAACCCAGCAGCGTTAAGATCGTTCTCAATACCTTCATGTTTCTGTTGAGTGGCATTCAATTCATTACGCAGGACCTCAAGCAGGTTTTCTGTTTTAGCTAGTTTTCAACTGAAATCGTGTAGTAGCATATTATTGTAGTAGCATATTATTGGAATCAAGACTAGAAAACATCTTCGTTTCTTTTGAAGAAGTGGTGTCGACAGTGAAACCCATACAATCGTTTCTCTTCATGGTAGATAAGTTCCAAAATTTGGATCTGTAGCATAGATATAATCTATTACTTCTTTTGCATAAAACAAGCACATTAGAAACTTGATCTTGCTACTCTTGAAAAATAAGGCACACAGTTTGTTTTGTTGAAATTGCATCGACAGTTGTTGTTGCCTCTTTATGTAGCTGTACTTAAGCTACACATGGTTGAAAGTCTACATCTCAAATAGAAGCGACTTTGCTACTTTGTCTACTTCATCGTTTGATTCACTTGAATAGTATTTAAGCTTTTGGTTTGTTTCAGTTTCTTGCTGCTTGGGAAGAAATAGTTGTTCATAACATGATTATCATGAAATGTTGCATAGAATGTGTTCATCTTGAACCTACAATGAAGTTTTGTGTTTCTACTGTTTGTATTGTTGCAAAAATAGTGCAGCTACTGGTTGATAGAAAGCTAGTTGATATAAAACCCATTGAGCAAAAACCTTTAGGTGCAAAAAATTGGGTATGGTTGATAGAAAGCTAGTTGATATCCTTTGATCTATTCTAGATTTGTAAATTTCCAATCTTCCAATTAGCTGCAATAGGATGAATGGAATTCATTTGTTTCTGCAAAAGAAAATGCACTGGTAGCTAAATACTAGTCTCCTATTTCAGCACTTCATATACTTTATCCTTTAACATAATTATTTTATAATTTCAGGTCATACAGTCTGATGTTCGAGGCTTTAGCGGTTGGAAGATTTCAAATTGATGAAAAGTTGCGGAAATCATTTGAAAAACATCATTCTGAATTATTACAATGATGACATTGCTATTTAGTCCAAATAGTATATTTTTATGTTTTAAGTTAGTGTGATTAATATTTTTGATTACTAATTTCTTTTGTTTGTTAAGATTTTATGAGATATACTATATTTTTTTAATTAATATTAATATATTCTATTATTTGGGTCATATTCTATACAAATGTAATAACTATATTATTAGTTGTGGCCAAATTATTTCTATTATCGCTTAAGACTTTTAAAGCTATTGATTATTAGCAGTAATTTAGTTAAGCTATTAAAATGGACTCTAAAGGGCAAACGAAGATGTTTTAAGATGGGATAGTATTACCTTTTTAATTGTAATAGTATAATTGCCGTTAAAGATGCTAACTTTTAGTGACAACTATTTTGAATTTAGCGGCTATGAAAATGGATGGGAATTAGCTATTTGGATTGGATTTAGTAGCCAATATAATTGCCACAAACAATTGCCGTTAGAGATGTGAACCTTTAGCGACAATTATATTGAAGTTAGCGGCTATAAAATGGATGGTAAAAAAGTATAGTTAGCCGTCTGGATTTGATTTAATAGCCACTATAATTGCCGCAAACAATTGCCGTTAGAGATACGAACCTTTAGCGGCAATTAGTTTGAATTTAGCGGCTATAAAAATAGATGCTAAAGAGGTATAGCTGGCCGTTTTGGATCGGATTTAGTAGCCATTATAATTGCCGCAAACAATTTCCATTAAAGATAATAATTTTTAGCGGCAATAAACCATACCCTTTACCAGCTTTTGCGAGAAAAGCCGCTAAAGGCTTTACCGACCCCAACATCAGCGGCAAAAGTCTAATGGCTGGTAAAAGATTTAGCGGCTATTGTTATTGCCGCTAAAGCCTTTTTTTATTGCCGCTAAAGGTCTTTTTTGTAGTAGTGGGATGAGCAGGGAAAGAGTGTCACCATTTTGAGTAAGATGGGTATTAACATCAGTATCATTTGAGATCGGTGTTCTTTGAGAAAGGCTTTGCATCTCGGTTGGGGACTCCTGATCGCTTTTCAGTGTTAGTGCAGCCGGTGGGTTGAATGTGCAGCCCGTTTAATTATTCGGAAGATGGTGGGAGCTTGACCCACAAGAAGATTGTATAGGTATGACTTGTAGTCACTTGATTGGTTAGAAATTTAAACCAAGAATGAGGATTTTGGGTGATATCATCCATTTGAGAACTTATGTCTGGAGGGCACTCTGCTTATTGGGTTATAGACCTGTGAAATATTATTGACTTAGCTTGGCACTACCAGGATAGACTTAAGGTCGGTGGGTAGATTTAGATGTGAAAGTGAGCCTTGCATCAGGCCATTTGTGCTTCTTCCGGCAATGCGCCCTTTATGGAGGGATAGTCGCGGTCTTATTTCGCGGTTAGTTAATTCAAGTAAAGATATATTGTGCCGTATGAGTGTGAGACGACTTGGTAAGTTCCTTATGTGTTGAGGTTCCGCTCAGCGGTGATGTTATATGACCATTATGGCTCTTGAGACTCATATCTTATATCGCACCTCAGTTGTGCTTGAGTTCATAGCCTATAGCGCTATATGTTTTCATTGAGTCTGATACCATGCACCTTAGTGTGCTTATGATCGATATTCAGTATTGTGATGTGACGAGCTATTCAGCTCTACATATGACTCCTTGTGTGAGTCTATATTGTTGGGATCGGATGGCACGCCGCCATGGTTATATTGTTGAGATCGGGTGGCACGCCGCCATGGTTATATTGTTGGGATCGGATGGAACGCCGCCATGGTTATATTGTTGGGATCGGGTGGCACACCGCCATGGTTATATTTTTGGGATCGGGTGGCACACCGCCATGGGTACACTCTTGGGATCGGGTTGCACGCCGCAACAATGTGATGTTTATTTCAGTATCTATAATTGCTTGTATGTGTTCTGTTTCCTATTTTTCTGAGGAGGTCCACGATAGTGTGAGAGTTGAATAGTTCTCTCTAGTGTTCGCCTTCCTTTTGTACCACGTACGAATTAATAGCCTACTAGCACATTGTATCATCTTGTGGGACTTTTGATTATGTCCGATGTGGCTTATCGCCTGAGCAGTTCGTACTGGATGAGATGAGATTATGTGATTTGGGGTCAGTGCAAATTGATTATATGAAGTATATTATAGAGGAAAGGATCATCCTCTGGGTTTAGGACAAGGTAATGGATCTTGTCAGGAGTATGGACCCAATGAATTGTTGATTCAGTAGTTGGTCATGGATATCGACACATCTCTTCCATCGTGTCAGTATTGTAAAAGTTGGAACGAGATCCTATATAGATCATGAGATGTGATGGGAGCATCTGATTCGTTGAATTTTTGGCTAATTTGATCCAAAAAAAAAATATTATCGTGGTCTTGTGGAGTTTGCGTTGCAAGGTAAGAATCCAGCAAGGTTATGCAGTCATGTTTGAGGACGGCGTTTGAGGAATATTGAGTGATCTCTTGATGAAAACAAGCCTGACACAGAATTCCGGATGTTGGAATTAGGCTCTCAAACTTAATTGTTTGAACAAGAGGGAATATCTTCAGATTATATCAGGCTAATGTGCCCAGCTGAGTCCTAGATTTATTGGCCCTTTTGAGATTTTGAGGCATGTTGGGGAGGTTTCTTATGAGTTGGCCTTACCTCCCAGCCTAGCCGGAGTACATCCCGTATTTCATGTCTCTATGCCCCGGAGGTACCATGGTGACCCGTCACATATGTGGGATTTCACTTATGTTCAGCTAGACGAGGATCTGTCTTATGTTGAGGAGCCGGTAGCCATTCTAGACAGGCAAGTCAGGAAGCTAAGGTCAAAGAGCATCGCTCCATTAAAGGTTCAGTGGCGGGGTCAGCCGGTCGAGGAGGCGATTTGGGAGACCGAACAGGATATGCGCAGCCAGTACCCTCATCTTTTCACCACTCCAAGTATGTTTTCTATGCTCGTTCGAGGACGAATGAATCTTTTAAGTGTGGGAAGATGTAACGACCCGGCCGGTCGTTTTAGAAAATTACGCCCCAATCCCCAATTTAACTGTTCCTCTAAGTTTATTTCTACTATTGTGGTTTGCCGGGAGAGTCAGTTCTGAAATTTGGAGCATTTTGGGACACTTGGTCTCTAAATGAGAGTTTTAAAGCTAGAAAATGGTCCGTAGCAGGAACAGTGTTAAGACGATCTCAGTATGGTTTCATTAGCTCCGTTAGGTGATTTCGGGATTGGGAGCGCGTTCGGAATCTATTTTGGAGGTCCGTAGCTCAAATAGGCTTGAAATGCCGAAGGTTGAAATTTTGGCGAATCCGAACGATAGGTGAGATTTTGATCCGGGGGTCGGAATGGAATTCCGACAATTTCTGTAGCTTCGCTATGTGAATTTGGATATGTCCGCAAATTTTCAGGTCATTCGGACGTCGTTTGGTCGGGTTTTAGATCGGATGTGCAATTCGGAAAGTTTTAAGAAATTTAGGCTTGAATTCGATGTGAATTATAGATTTTTGAGGTTATTTTGGCGATTTGATTGCGCGAGCAAGTTCGTATGATATTTTTAAATCAGTGTGCATATTTGGTTTGGAGCCCCGAGGGCTCGGGTGAACTTTGGATAGGCCACGAGATCAATTTTTCATGTTAGAAGTTGCTGTCAACACCTGGTCTGCAGAGTTCGCAAATGCGAACAATAGTTCGCAAATGCGAACTCCCCAATAATCTGCAGAGTTCGCAAATGCGAACTATAGTTCGCAAATGTGAACTCCCCCCTATTGTGCCTGTGTTCGCAAATGCGAACATTTGTTCGCAAATGCGAACTTGACACTACTGTGCCTGTGTTCGCAAATGCGAACAATAGTTAGCAAATGCGAACTCGACACTATTCTGCCTGTGTTCGCAAATGCGAACAATAGTTCGCAAATGCGAACCTCCCAATATTTATCCTGTGTTCGCAATTGCGAACAATAGTTCGCAAATGCGAACTTCCCAGTTTTGCCTTGGCTTCGCAAATGCGAACAAAAGTTCGCAAATGCGAACTTCCCAGCCTTAGCTTATTTTTCAAACTCCAGAAATTGGTCGGGGTTCGCAATTGCGAACCCATGTTCGCAAATGCGAACACAGAGACCTGTAAATCACGATTTCCAGCTTCAATCTTCACATTTCACAACCCATAAACACCCATTTGCGATTCTTCACGGATTCCTTCTTCTTCAAAACAATTGTAAGTCACTTTTTACTTAATTCTTTCAATTCTTAACATCATTATACATGTTTTCAATAGATATCAAAGGTTTTCATGGTAGAATTTCTTGTTTTTGGTAGAAAAGGGTTTTCCATAAATTGGGAAATTGGACCTCAAATTGAGGTCCGATTTTGAAACAAATCATATACTTGAACTCGTGGGGGGATGGGTAACCGGATTTTGGTCCGAACCCCGAGTTCCGATCATGTGGGCCCGGGGTCGAAATTCACTATTCCGGGCAGAATGTTGTAAAAGTTGTAATTGGCCTTAGGAATTTGTTTGTTGATTAGTATTGATGATATTAATTTAATTATGTATAGATACGATTGGATTGGAGCCAACTTTGAAAGGAAAAGGCATTGCCACGGATTGAATTGTTCGTAAACATTGAGGTAAGTGGCTTGTCTAACCTCGTGTGGGGGAATTTTCACCCCTAGGATATTATATGATAGTTTAAATGCCTTGTATGCGAGGTGACGTGAGTGTACATGCGCTGGTTGTTGAACACGCACTTTAATTAAAATGTTCGATGAGCGATATTCCTGTCTTTGGCTGTTAATTTGATATTTTTACCTGGTAGTGGTTAGGGAAGCATGATTGGGTAGTACTTAACTGTTTAGTTGCCTAATTGCCTTATTTGAACTCCTTGATAATTATTGGCACATTTTTTTTCGGTGAAGTTATAGTTAAGCATAATTGATCTCTCCGTGGATTCCTTTATTTGTTGTGCTTGTGGACTGCGGGTTCGATTCCTGGAGACCCAGGGCTGTGGGTTCGATTCCCAAAGACCCAGTGTGATATTGGTAGGGACTACGGGTTCGATTCCTGGAGACCCAGGTCTGTGGGTTCGATTCCTAGAGACCCGGAGTGATATTGGTAGGGACTATGGGTTCGATTCCCGAGATTCTAAGTTATCGGTAGGGACTACGGGTTCGATTCCCGAGATCCTAAGTTATCGGTAGGGACTACGGATTCGATTCCCGAGATCCTGAGTTATTGGTAGGGACTACGGGTTCGATTCCCGAGATCCTGAGTTATTGGTAGGGACTACGGGTTCGATTCCCGAGATCCTGAGTTATTGGTAAGGACTACGGGTTCGATTCCCGAGATCCCGAGTTATTGGTAGGGACTACGGGTTCGATTCCCGAGATCCTGAGTTATTGGTAGGGACTACGGGTTCAATTCCCGAGATCCTGAGTTATTGAGACATGGGCTGCGGGTTCGATTCCCGGAGACCCAGGGGTACTGTTAATGGGACTGTGGGTTCAATTCCCACAGGTCCTGGACTTGTTAATTGAGTTTGTTACTTGTTGTTAGCTTAATTGTAGACGTTTGCAGTAATCACTTTATTGTTGTTATTTCGGAATTATTATCATTTAAACTGCTTATTATTGTTATTATCATTTTGTAATTATTTTCTCTCAGTAGGGCCCTGACCTTCCTCATCACTACTCCATCGAGGTTAGGCTTGGCACTTACTGAGTATCGCCATGGTGTACTCATGCTACTCTTCCGCACACTTTTGTTGTGCGGATCCAGGTACATCAGGACATGCCCATACTAGGTAATTCAGCAGTACATTTGGAGACCTCGAGGTATGATCTGCTACGTCCGCGGATCCGGAGGCCTTCCTTCTATTCTGATAGTATTAGTAGATGTTTTTCTCTCATGTCTTTGTTAGATACTCTTCACACATAGAGCCACAGTTGCATACTCTCTTTTAGTCAGTGTTACCCGTGGGATTCCGGGTCTTGGTGGTGTTTTATATAGCGTGTTGACGAGTGTATGTGCCAAGCGGCATGGATTACATTCCTATTTATATTGTTTTTCCACTATTTCTTGTTTAACGTTCATAACTTGTATATTCCGCAACGTGTTAGGCTTACCTAGTCGTGGGGACTGGGTGCCATCACGACATGTTCATGATTGGTGAACTAGGGTCGTGACAGGCATACAACTAGTAATATTAATATTATAGCATGTACGAGTGATGTAAATAACATCAAAGGAAACACAGACCAATACCCAGATGATCAAGGAAAAGACAGATTTAAACTCTAGATCTGATATGATTCAAAAACTCGAAGAGGATGAAAACATCAAAACATCAATTGAGGAGCTCGAGCATGTGATACTATATGTACAATGGCCTGAACGAAGAATTTGCGTGGGAGCCAACTTAAGCTCAGACACGCGAGGTATGTTAATTGAATTCTTAATAACTAACGCAAATTGTTTTGCTTGGCCCCATGTTGATATGACAGGGATACCACTGGATGAGATGACTCAAAAACTTAATAAGGACCCATCTTGCACGATCATATAATGAAAGGAAAGCAAGAAGTCAAAAACCATTTGAAGCAAGGGAAATCCCGAAAGCTATTCAAAATTAGGTCAATTCGAAAGGACCAAAGGTGGGTGAAAAGCTTTCCATTTATTTTTATCAGAAGTTGCGGTAAGTGCTGTCTAAATTCAAAAAGATCAAGGTAAACAATCTTATATCTATTATGTAAATAAATTTTTGTTAGATGCTGAGACACGATATACGCAACTATAAAAACTAGCTTTGATCATGGCATCTAGAAAATTGAGACCTTATTTCCAATCTCATCCCATTGTTGAGGGTATTGCTTTTCCATTATGAAGCATTTTGCTTAAACATGAGTTATCAGGATGGGTTATAGAATTAAGCGAATATGAAATTAGTTATCAACCTGGAATTTCCATAAAATCTCAAGAGTCAGCCGGTTTCATAGTTGATTTCAATCAAAGAGTACATCTAGAATAAGTGTAACAAGTTCTTAATGGATCAAACCCATAGACTTAGATTTTATTTGTTAATGGTTCATCTAATATAAAAGGCGCAGGCCTAGTAATATTTCTTGTACCTCTTTTAGAACTATCAGATGAACTATAAAATGTCATCTTATGACTAATAATGAAATAAAGTATGGGGCTGTAATTTCAAGTTTAAAATTGGAACGAGAACTTGGCAAGAGTTACTCTCAACTTGTCGTTAATCAAATACTGGGGACTGTTACAGACAGGGAAACTCGAAAGCAAGTAATTGAACGATATTACAACATGAGAGCACATCTCAGGTTCTTCAAAACTGGGGACTTCGTGCTCAAAAAAGGTGTTCCAATTAGAAAGGATGCTGACTTTGGAAAGCTAAATCCAATGTGGGAGGGACCCCATAAAATTCATAACCTTTTAAGAAAGTCAACATACGAGTTAGAGATAATGGATGGTAAGGTATTAACTTCACATTGGAATATTGTCCATCTACAGAGATATTACTTCTAAGGGAGACGTCACAGTCAAGTATCCCCTTGTTATATTTTTCCTTTGATTTATTAAGGTGTTACTGACGATTTTAGATGATAGACAAAAATCCTGATTCATGCCAAATGATGAGTCACGGCCTGCACGAAAAAATAGAATATTCATAATTCCAAGCCTAGGGTTACATTAATCTGATGGAAATATGCACGGGTTAGGCAGTCTTCATCTATAAATCGTATCAACGAGTCCCGTATATTTTTCTGTTTCAGAAAAAGGACCAATCAAAGAGATACAAACAAGTTCTCGAGGCTTCATTCTTCATCGCTCAAATACTTGGGGGACTACATATTACACTTATATATGTAGAAATATGGATGCGAATATCACAAGATACGAGTACCGAACATAAATTGGTGTCAGAATTTTTAGCCACGAGAAGTCAATTGTTAAGAAGAAGTTATGAAGTCTTTAGTGCTCAACGTAAAACATTCATTATAATGTTGTAAACGAAGTCATTTCTCAAACCCTTCCTAAATATGTAAAGATAGGGTCATGACTATGTACTAAAACGGGTTATGAAGAAAAACCTTGTCTATTTATTTCACATCATATAAAGAAATTTGTTACAAGAAAAACATATGCGAGAAAGTTATAGATGTACTGTAATGCATGTAACACTCAAAAGCTTGTTCAAGTTCATAAATAAAAACTTGTTAAAGTTGTTTCATACAAAAACATGTGTTTTCCTATTTCTTTTATCTTATTATAACACCACTATGAAGTTGAGACGTCTTCTTCATTAAGTTTCAATATATAAAAAGGGCCCTCTTTTTATAAACCTTATGTTGATATTCTTTGAGAAGAATCATAAAGCATTTTCAAAGAATAAAAATGCTAAGTTATTCTATAAGTCCTAAATAAGAAGATAGGCAAGAATACAATGTAAAGAAGTACTAATAAAACTTCTTAATATAAAAAAGACTTAGTCATACGAAATGTCTTTACAAATGCCCCATTAAGGTAACTCGGGACTTAACCCAAAAAATCCCTTAAAATTCAACGGAAAACCCATTTAAAAAAAGGGTAAAGTTTTCAACTTGTCAATGAAGGGGTTGGAACCCCTACAGTTACCATATTAATTTCATTTTCAGAAGCAACTACAGGCACGGAATCAACCTCTGAAGTAGTAGCAGCAGTTGGATCATTGAGGGAAGCAAGAGTCACGGGAGCTTCAACTTCTGCAGGCTGAGTTACTAAAGTTTCATCCTCAGGGACCGGAACTACAATATTTTTAACTTCAATAGAGGCGTCTCCTTCATTGGATAGTTCTTCATCCACGAGAGTCTCATCAGATGGAGAATGAAAGTAAGAGGTTGTTGAGTCATCTCAATTGTCTTTAAATCTTTCGCCAACTCCGATTGTAAATAAAAGTTCTCTTAGCTGGACTCTGTTAAGGGATCTCGGCGGGAGTTTAGAAAAGCCCAGTTTGCCTCTGCATTAAAACTCTCCTCAAGAAGTGCATAATCTCTTTTCCACGAGGTAAGATCAGTTTTCAATGTTTGGTTTTTATTCAAAGTGGAATTAAGGGTAGCTTCAAGAGAGGCACGAGGATCTTCTAAGGCACGAGCCTTATCAGAGGAAGCTTGTAAATTAGCTTGAGGTTGAGACAAGTTTTGTACCAGCTCTCCCGTGTATTCTTCATTCTTACTCAACA
Source organism: Nicotiana noctiflora (assembly GCA_032618575.1). NCBI lineage: Eukaryota > Viridiplantae > Streptophyta > Magnoliopsida > Solanales > Solanaceae > Nicotiana > Nicotiana noctiflora. Next base: position 87,007 of record JASVEL010008402.1, on the reverse strand, counting down.
AACCTTTGATTTCTCTAATCTCCTCACAGGACTTTGACAGTTGTTCAGGAAAAGAACATTCCAGGCGCTCTTTTTTCTACTCCGCTTTGCTAACAGAAGCTTTGACTCTGTCTAGTTCAGAGTCAAAGCTTCTGTTAGCAAAGCGGAGTAGAAAAAAGAGCGCCTGGAATGTTCTTTTCCTGAACAACTGTCAAAGTCCTGTGAGGAGATTAGAGAAATCAAAGGTTTGTTGAGTAAGAATGAAGAATACACGGGAGAGCTGGTACAAAACTTGTCTCAACCTCAAGCTAATTTACAAGCTTCCTCTGATAAGGCTCGTGCCTTAGAAGATCCTCGTGCCTCTCTTGAAGCTACCCTTAATTCCACTTTGAATAAAAACCAAACATTGAAAACTGATCTTACCTCGTGGAAAAGAGATTATGCACTTCTTGAGGAGAGTTTTAATGCAGAGGCAAACTGGGCTTTTCTAAACTCCCGCCGAGATCCCTTAACAGAGTCCAGCTAAGAGAACTTTTATTTACAATCGGAGTTGGCGAAAGATTTAAAGACAATTGAGATGACTCAACAACCTCTTACTTTCATTCTCCATCTGATGAGACTCTCGTGGATGAAGAACTATCCAATGAAGGAGACGCCTCTATTGAAGTTAAAAATATTGTAGTTCCGGTCCCTGAGGATGAAACTTTAGTAACTCAGCCTGCAGAAGTTGAAGCTCCCGTGACTCTTGCTTCCCTCAATGATCCAACTGCTGCTACTACTTCAGAGGTTGATTCCGTGCCTGTAGTTGCTTCTGAAAATGAAATTAATATGGTAACTGTAGGGGTTCCAACCCCTTCATTGACAAGTTGAAAACTTTACCCTTTTTTTAAATGGGTTTTCCGTTGAATTTTAAGGGATTTTTTGGGTTAAGTCCCGAGTTACCTTAATGGGGCATTTGTAAAGACATTTCGTATGACTAAGTCTTTTTTATATTAAGAAGTTTTATTAGTACTTCTTTACATTGTATTCTTGCCTATCTTCTTATTTAGGACTTATAGAATAACTTAGCATTTTTATTCTTTGAAAATGCTTTATGATTCTTCTCAAAGAATATCAACATAAGGTTTATAAAAAGAGGGCCCTTTTTATATATTGAAACTTAATGAAGAAGACGTCTCAACTTCATAGTGGTGTTATAATAAGATAAAAGAAATAGGAAAACACATGTTTTTGTATGAAACAACTTTAACAAGTTTTTATTTATGAACTTGAACAAGCTTTTGAGTGTTACATGCATTACAGTACATCTATAACTTTCTCGCATATGTTTTTCTTGTAACAAATTTCTTTATATGATGTGAAATAAATAGACAAGGTTTTTCTTCATAACCCGTTTTAGTACATAGTCATGACCCTATCTTTACATATTTAGGAAGGGTTTGAGAAATGACTTCGTTTACAACATTATAATGAATGTTTTACGTTGAGCACTAAAGACTTCATAACTTCTTCTTAACAATTGACTTCTCGTGGCTAAAAATTCTGACACCAATTTATGTTCGGTACTCGTATCTTGTGATATTCGCATCCATATTTCTACATATATAAGTGTAATATGTAGTCCCCCAAGTATTTGAGCGATGAAGAATGAAGCCTCGAGAACTTGTTTGTATCTCTTTGATTGGTCCTTTTTCTGAAACAGAAAAATATACGGGACTCGTTGATACGATTTATAGATGAAGACTGCCTAACCCGTGCATATTTCCATCAGATTAATGTAACCCTAGGCTTGGAATTATGAATATTCTATTTTTTCGTGCAGGCCGTGACTCATCATTTGGCATGAATCAGGATTTTTGTCTATCATCTAAAATCGTCAGTAACACCTTAATAAATCAAAGGAAAAATATAACAAGGGGATACTTGACTGTGACGTCTCCCTTAGAAGTAATATCTCTGTAGATGGACAATATTCCAATGTGAAGTTAATACCTTACCATCCATTATCTCTAACTCGTATGTTGACTTTCTTAAAAGGTTATGAATTTTATGGGGTCCCTCCCACATTGGATTTAGCTTTCCAAAGTCAGCATCCTTTCTAATTGGAACACCTTTTTTGAGCACGAAGTCCCCAGTTTTGAAGAACCTGAGATGTGCTCTCATGTTGTAATATCGTTCAATTACTTGCTTTCGAGTTTCCCTGTCTGTAACAGTCCCCAGTATTTGATTAACGACAAGTTGAGAGTAACTCTTGCCAAGTTCTCGTTCCAATTTTAAACTTGAAATTACAGCCCCATACTTTATTTCATTATTAGTCATAAGATGACATTTTATAGTTCATCTGATAGTTCTAAAAGAGGTACAAGAAATATTACTAGGCATGCGCCTTTTATATTAGATGAACCATTAACAAATAAAATCTAAGTCTATGGGTTTGATCCATTAAGAACTTGTTACACTTATTCTAGATGTACTCTTTGATTGAAATCAACTATGAAACCGGCTGACTCTTGAGATTTTATGGAAATTCCAGGTTGATAACTAATTTCATATTCGCTTAATTCTATAACCCATCCTGATAACTCATGTTTAAGCAAAATGCTTCATAATGGAAAAGCAATACCCTCAACAATGGGATGAGATTGGAAATAAGGTCTCAATTTTCTAGATGCCATGATCAAAGCTAGTTTTTATAGTTGCGTATATCGTGTCTCAGCATCTAACAAAAATTTATTTACATAATAGATATAAGATTGTTTACCTTGATCTTTTTGAATTTAGACAGCACTTACCGCAACTTCTGATAAAAATAAATGGAAAGCTTTTCACCCACCTTTGGTCCTTTCGAATTGACCTAATTTTGAATAGCTTTCGGGATTTCCCTTGCTTCAAATGGTTTTTGACTTCTTGCTTTCCTTTCATTATATGATCGTGCAAGATGGGTCCTTATTAAGTTTTTGAGTCATCTCATCCAGTGGTATCCCTGTCATATCAACATGGGGCCAAGCAAAACAATTTGCGTTAGTTATTAAGAATTCAATTAACATACCTCGCGTGTCTGAGCTTAAGTTGGCTCCCACGCAAATTCTTCGTTCAGGCCATTGTACATATAGTATCACATGCTCGAGCTCCTCAATTGATGTTTTGATGTTTTCATCCTCTTCGAGTTTTTGAATCATATCAGATCTAGAGTTTAAATCTGTCTTTTCCTTGATCATCTGGGTATTGGTCTGTGTTTCCTTTGATGTTATTTACATCACTCGTACATGCTATAATATTAATATTACTAGTTGTATGCCTGTCACGACCCTAGTTCACCAATCATGAACATGTCGTGATGGCACCCAGTCCCCACGACTAGGTAAGCCTAACACGTTGCGGAATATACAAGTTATGAACGTTAAACAAGAAATAGTGGAAAAACAATATAAATAGGAATGTAATCCATGCCGCTTGGCACATACACTCGTCAACACGCTATATAAAACACCACCAAGACCCGGAATCCCACGGGTAACACTGACTAAAAGAGAGTATGCAACTGTGGCTCTATGTGTGAAGAGTATCTAACAAAGACATGAGAGAAAACATCTACTAATACTATCAGAATAGAAGGAAGGCCTCCGGATCCGCGGACGTAGCAGATCATACCTCGAGGTCTCCCAAAATGCTGCTGAATCACCTAGTATGAGCCTGTCCTGATGTACCTGGATCTGCACAACAAAAGTGTGCAGAAGAGTAGCATGAGTACACCACGGCGGTACTCAGTAAGTGCCAAGCCTAACCTCGATGGAGTAGTGACGAGGAAGGTCGTGGCCCTACTGAGAGAACAATAACAAAAAGACAATAACAATAATAAGCAGCTCAAATAATAATAAATCCGAAATAGCAATAATAAAGTGATTACTGCAACCGGCAAAAATTAAGCTAATAACAAGTAACAAAACTAAATCAACAAGTCCAGGACCTGTGGGAATTTAACCCACAGTCCCATTGACAGTACCTCTGGGTCTCCGGGAATCGAACCCGCAGCCCATATCTCAATAAATAATCAATAACTCAGGATCTCCGGAATCGAACCCGCAGTCCCTACCAATAACTCAGGATCTCGGGAATCGAACCCGTAGTCCCTACCAATAACTCGGGATCTCGGGAATCGAACCCGTAGTCCCTACCAATAACTCAGGATCTCGGGAATCGAACCCGTAGTCCCTACCAATAACTCAGGATCTCGGGAATCGAACCCGTAGTCCCTACCAATAACTCGGGATCTCGGGAATCGAACCCGTAGTCCCTACCAATAACTTAGGATCTCGGGAATCGAACCCGTAGTCCCTACCAATAACTTAGGATCTCGGGAATCGAACCCGCAGTCCCTACCAATAACTCAGGATCTCGGGAATCAAACCCGTAGTCCCTACCAATAACTCAGGATCTCGGGAATCGAACCCGTAGTCCCTACCAATATCACACTGGGTCTTTGGGAATCGAACCCACAGCCCTGGGTCTCCAGGAATCGAACCCGCAGTCCACAAGCACAACAAATAAAGGAATCCACGGAGAGATCAATTATGCTTAACTATAACTTCACCGAAAAAAAATGTGCCAATAATTATCAAGGAGTTCAAATAAGGCAATTAGGCAACTAAACAGTTAAGTACTACCTAATCATGCTTCCCTAACCACTACCGGGTAAAAATATCAAATTAACAACCAAAGACAGGAATATCGCTCATCGAACATTTTAATTAAAGTGCGTGTTCAACAACCAGCACATGTACATGCCCGTCACCTCGCGTACAAGGCATTTAAATTATCACATAATATCCTAGGGTGAAAATTCCCCCACACGAGGTTAGACAAGCCACTTACCTCAATGTTTACGAACAATTCAATCCGTGGCAATGCCTTTTCCTTTCAAAGTTGGCTCCAATCCAATCGTATCTATACATAATTAAATTAATATCATCAATACTAATCAACAAACAAATTCCTAAGGCCAATTACAACTTTTACAACATTCTGCCCGGAATAGTGAATTTCGACCCCGGGCCCACATGATCGGAACTCGGGGTTCGGACCAAAATCCGGTTACCCATCCCCCCACGAGTTCAAGTATATGATTTGTTTCAAAATCGGACCTCAATTCGAGGTCCAATTTCCCAATTTATGGAAAACCCTTTTCTACCAAAAACAAGAAATTCTACCATGAAAACCTTTGATATCTATTGAAAACATGTATAATGATGTTAAGAATTGAAAGAATTAAGTAAAAAGTGACTTACAATTGTTTTGAAGAAGAAGGAATCCGTGAAGAATCGCAAATGGGTGTTTATGGGTTGTGAAATGTGAAGATTGAAGCTGGAAATCGTGATTTACAGGTCTCTGTGTTCGCATTTGCGAACATGGGTTCGCAATTGCAAACCCCGGCCAATTTCTGGAGGTTGAAAAATAAGCTAAGGCTGGGAAGTTCGCATTTGCGAACTTTTGTTCGCATTTGCGAAGCCAAGGCAAAACTGGGAAGTTCGCATTTGCGAACTATTGTTCGCAATTGCGAACACAGGATAAATATTGGGAGGTTCGCATTTGCGAACTATTGTTCGCATTTGCGAACACAGGCAGAATAGTGTCGAGTTCGCATTTGCTAACTATTGTTCGCATTTGCGAACACAGGCACAGTAGTGTCAAGTTCGCATTTGCGAACAAATGTTCGCATTTGCGAACACAGGCACAATAGGGGGGAGTTCACATTTGCGAACTATTGTTCGCATTTGCGAACTCTGCAGAATAGTGGGGAGTTCGCATTTGCGAACTATGGTTCGCATTTGCGAACTCTGCAGACCAGTTGCTGACAGCAACTTCTAACATGAAAAATTGATCTCGTGGCCTATCCAAAGTTCACCCGAGCCCTCGGGGCTCCAAACCAAATATGCACACTGATTTAAAAATATCATACGAACTTGCTCGCGCAATCAAATCGCCAAAATAACCTCAAAAATCTATAATTCACATCGAATTCAAGCCTAAATTTCTTAAAACTTTCCGAATTGCACATCCGATCTAAAACCCGACCAAACGACGTCCGAATGACCTGAAAATTTGCGGACATATCCAAATTCACATAGCGAAGCTACAGAAATTGTCGGAATTCCATTCCGACCCCCGGATCAAAATCTCACCTATCGTTCGGATTCGCCAAAATTTCAACCTTCGGCATTTCAAGCCTATTTGAGCTACGGACCTCCAAAATAGATTCCGAACGCGCTCCCAATCCCGAAATCACCTAACGGAGCTAATGAAACCATACTGAGATCGTCTTAACACTGTTCCTGCTACGGACCATTTTCTAGCTTTAAAACTCTCATTTAGAGACCAAGTGTCCCAAAATGCTCCAAATTTCAGAACTGACTCTCCCGGCAAACCACAATAGCAGAAATGAACTTAGGGGAATAGTTAAATTGGGGATTGGGGCGTAATTTTCTAAAACGACCGGCCGGGTCGTTACATCTTCCCACACTTAAAAGATTCATTCGTCCTCGAACGAGCATAGAAAACATACTTGGAGTGGTGAAAAGATGAGGGTACTGGCTGCGCATATCCTGCTCGGTCTCCCAAGTCGCCTCCTCGACCGGCCGACCCCGCCACCGAACCTTTGCTGAAGCGATTTTCTTTGACATTAGCTTCCTGACTTGCCTGTCTAGAATGGCTACTGGCTCCTCAACGTAAGACAGATCCTCGTCTAGCTGAACAGAAGTGAAATCCAACATATGCAACGGGTCACCATGGTATCTCCGGAGCATAGAGACATGAAATATGGGGTGGACACCAGCTAGGCTGGGAGGTAAGGCCAACTCATAAGAAACCTCCCCAACATGCCTCAAAATCTCAAAAGGGCCAATAAATCTAGGACTCAGCTTTCCTTTCTTCCCAAACCTCATAATATTCCCTCTTGTTTAACAATTAAGTCTTAGAGCCTAATTCCAACATCCGGAATTCTGTGTCATGCTTGTTTTCATCAAGAGATCACTCAATATTCCTCAAACGCCGTCCTCAAACATGACTGCATAACCTTGCTGGATTCTTACCTTGCAACGCAAACTCCACAAGACCACGATAATATTTTTTTTTTGGATCAAATTAGCCAAAAATTCAACGAATCAGATGCTCCCATCACATCTCATTATCTACATAGGTCTCGTTCCAACTTTTACAATACTGATACGATGGAAGAGATGTGTCGATATCCATAACCAACTACCGAATCAACAATTCATTGGGTCTATACTCCTGACAAGATCCATTACCTTGTCCTAAACCAGAGGATGATCCTTTCCTCTATAATATACTTCATATAATCAATTTGCACTGACCCCAAATCACATAATCTCATCTCACCCAGTACGAACTGCTCAGGCGATAAGCCACATCGGACATAATCAAAAGTCCCACAAGATGATACAATGTGCTAGTAGGCTATTAATTCGTACGTGGTACAAAAGGAAGGCGAACACTAGAGAGAACTATTCAACTCTCACACTATCACGGACCTCCTCAGAAAAATAGGAAACAGAACACATACAAGCAATTATAGATACTGAAATAAACATCACACTGTTGCGGCGTGCAACCCGATCCCAAGAGTGTACCCATGGCGGCGTGCCACCCGATCCCAAAAATATAACCATGGCGGCGTGCCACCTGATCCCAACAATATAACCATGGCGGCGTTCCATCCGATCCCAACAATATAACCATGGCGGCGTGCCACCCGATCTCAACAATATAACCATGGCGGCGTGCCATCCGATCCCAACAATATAGACTCACACAAGGAGTCATATGTAGAGCTGAATAGCTCGTCACATCACAATACTGAATATCGATCATAAGCACACTAAGGTGCATGGTATCAGACTCAATGAAAACATATAGCGCTATAGGCTATGAACTCAAGCACAACTGAGGTGCGATATAAGATATGAGTCTCAAGAGCCATAATGGTCATATAACATCACCGCTGAGCGGAACCTCAACACATAAGGAACTTACCAAGTCGTCTCACACTCATACGGCACAATATATCTTTACTTGAATTAACTAACCGCGAAATAAGACCGCGACTATCCCTCCATAAAGGGCGCATTGTTGGAAGAAGCACAAATGGCCTGATGCAAGGCTCACTTTCACATCTAAATCTACCCACCGACCTTAAGTCTATCCTGGTAGTGCCAAGCTAAGTCAATAATATTTCACAGGTCTATAACCCAATAAGCAGAGTGCCCTCCAGACATAAGTTCTCAAATGGATGATATCACCCAAAATCCTCATTCTTGGTTTAAATTTCTAACCAATCAAGTGACTACAAGTCATACCTATACAATCTTCTTGTGGGTCAAGCTCCCACCATCTTCCGAATAATTAAACGAGCCTGCACATTCAACCCACCGGCTGCACTAACACTGAAAAGCGATCAGGAGTCCCCAACCGAGATGCAAAGCCTTTCTCAAAGAACACCGATCTCAAATGATACTGATGTTAATACCCATCTTACTCAAAATGGTGACACTCTTTCCCTGCTCATCCCACTACTACAAAAAAGACCTTTAGCGGCAATAAAAAAAGGCTTTAGCGGCAATAACAATAGCCGCTAAATCTTTTACCAGCCATTAGACTTTTGCCGCTGATGTTGGGGTCGGTAAAGCCTTTAGCGGCTTTTCTCGCAAAAGCTGGTAAAGGGTATGGTTTATTGCCGCTAAAAATTATTATCTTTAATGGAAATTGTTTGCGGCAATTATAATGGCTACTAAATCCGATCCAAAACGGCCAGCTATACCTCTTTAGCATCTATTTTTATAGCCGCTAAATTCAAACTAATTGCCGCTAAAGGTTCGTATCTCTAACGGCAATTGTTTGCGGCAATTATAGTGGCTATTAAATCAAATCCAGACGGCTAACTATACTTTTTTACCATCCATTTTATAGCCGCTAACTTCAATATAATTGTCGCTAAAGGTTCACATCTCTAACGGCAATTGTTTGTGGCAATTATATTGGCTACTAAATCCAATCCAAATAGCTAATTCCCATCCATTTTCATAGCCGCTAAATTCAAAATAGTTGTCACTAAAAGTTAGCATCTTTAACGGCAATTATACTATTACAATTAAAAAGGTAATACTATCCCATCTTAAAACATCTTCGTTTGCCCTTTAGAGTCCATTTTAATAGCTTAACTAAATTACTGCTAATAATCAATAGCTTTAAAAGTCTTAAGCGATAATAGAAATAATTTGGCCACAACTAATAATATAGTTATTACATTTGTATAGAATATGACCCAAATAATAGAATATATTAATATTAATTAAAAAAATATAGTATATCTCATAAAATCTTAACAAACAAAAGAAATTAGTAATCAAAAATATTAATCACACTAACTTAAAACATAAAAATATACTATTTGGACTAAATAGCAATGTCATCATTGTAATAATTCAGAATGATGTTTTTCAAATGATTTCCGCAACTTTTCATCAATTTGAAATCTTCCAACCGCTAAAGCCTCGAACATCAGACTGTATGACCTGAAATTATAAAATAATTATGTTAAAGGATAAAGTATATGAAGTGCTGAAATAGGAGACTAGTATTTAGCTACCAGTGCATTTTCTTTTGCAGAAACAAATGAATTCCATTCATCCTATTGCAGCTAATTGGAAGATTGGAAATTTACAAATCTAGAATAGATCAAAGGATATCAACTAGCTTTCTATCAACCATACCCAATTTTTTGCACCTAAAGGTTTTTGCTCAATGGGTTTTATATCAACTAGCTTTCTATCAACCAGTAGCTGCACTATTTTTGCAACAATACAAACAGTAGAAACACAAAACTTCATTGTAGGTTCAAGATGAACACATTCTATGCAACATTTCATGATAATCATGTTATGAACAACTATTTCTTCCCAAGCAGCAAGAAACTGAAACAAACCAAAAGCTTAAATACTATTCAAGTGAATCAAACGATGAAGTAGACAAAGTAGCAAAGTCGCTTCTATTTGAGATGTAGACTTTCAACCATGTGTAGCTTAAGTACAGCTACATAAAGAGGCAACAACAACTGTCGATGCAATTTCAACAAAACAAACTGTGTGCCTTATTTTTCAAGAGTAGCAAGATCAAGTTTCTAATGTGCTTGTTTTATGCAAAAGAAGTAATAGATTATATCTATGCTACAGATCCAAATTTTGGAACTTATCTACCATGAAGAGAAACGATTGTATGGGTTTCACTGTCGACACCACTTCTTCAAAAGAAACGAAGATGTTTTCTAGTCTTGATTCCAATAATATGCTACTACAATAATATGCTACTACACGATTTCAGTTGAAAACTAGCTAAAACAGAAAACCTGCTTGAGGTCCTGCGTAATGAATTGAATGCCACTCAACAGAAACATGAAGGTATTGAGAACGATCTTAACGCTGCTGGGTTGAAAGAAAGTGAGGTGATGGAAAAGCTCAAATCAGCAGAAGAGCCGCTAGAGCAACAAGGAAGAGTTTTGGAGCAAGCAACAGCTAGAAGCATAGAGTTATGAGGAGCAGATTGCTGTTAAAGAAGAACTGAAGGCTCTTGAAGATCAGCTAAAGAGTTATTGAGCAGTTGATTTGCTGTTATGAGGAGCAGATTGTTGTTAAGGAGCAGCTAAAGAATCTGAAGGCTCTTGAAGATCAGCTGTTAAGGAAGAACTGGATCAGGTGTTAGTGAAGCTGGTTTCTACTGAAACTGACAATAAAGACCTCAAAAAGAAAATCTTGGAGTATGCTGGAGTATTAAGAGCAGTCATAGGAGCAGTCAGGGTGATGCAGATCAGGGTGATGCAGCATGAAGAGCAAAACAAACTTACTGGTGTAAATACGTGCTGTGAATGTAGTACAATTACTTTTACTGGTTTGTGCAAGGAAACTATGTCTATACCACTGGGGTGACTTAACAATTTGCAATATTGACTCATTCTATTATTTATCTTTATCTTGCATTTTTTTTTTGGTTCTTATTGTCTTTTGGTATGTGTTTATTCTTTAATTATTATTCTTAGACATTGTTAAACAGCTTAAAGATCTGTACTGATCCTTTCATATTGTTGAAGGGAAAACAAATGTATAGGATGATTCATGTGTTGCCTACATGTGTCTTTAATCTCTACATCAGAAGTACAAGGCTTTGTACTATTTTAGAACATCAAGTAGGTCGACACTTTGTACTATTTTAGAACTTCAAGTAGGTAACTTTTGTCTGATCAATAACATTGAGAGTAGATGAGGTGCTTTATTGAAGGGTTGTATGCTTGGAGTTCTGAAGGTTTCCTTCCCTATCATAGTGCTAAACTCTGATTTCAATCCTATATTTTCTGTTCAAGTTAGATATAAATGACATCCTAGTTCGGCTCATCCAGTTTTGAAGAAGAATTACAGAAGTCTCCTACTGGAGTATTAGTTAACATGATTCCACAAGAAACAGGTAAACAAGCTGGGCAAAGTTTTGACTCTTAACAGATCATATGCTGACAGTAGACAATCAATCAGCAACTCATGTGTTTCTAGACAATCTCATAGGAGCAGATGTTTTGCATAGAAGGAAAACAAATGATATGCAATTCGTGTTCCTAGAAAACACGCGATCGATTTCCATACTCACACTATAACACTCAAAACCAAGCCAACCTATGATCTAACCTTCCAGTTCCAGCAGGCGAGAGTAGTTTCACAATGATAGACTAACCAAACTATAAAAGCTATTTGAAATCAACGAAATTTGGACTCAAATGAAACTCGACATCACAATAATAGTTAAACCATAGAAAAGCATAGAGGACGACTACTCAAAAATGACTCTTATTGATTGAACGTATTCAAACACCTCATAAAGTTGAGAAGAAGTTCACCAGTGAAAAAGAAAATTCACGCACAGAACCAACCAACATTCTGGACAGAATTTCAGTTCGAAAACTACTTTAAAAAATACAGAGATGCAAAAGAGAAAGGGATTGAACCTGAACTTTCAGCAGCACTAGGCATTTTTTATGTTTGTGGTACTCGTTCATGTCCATTATTGGCATCGCGGATCTAATATATATTAACATGTTAGATAACAATACTTTTATATAATTATAATTTCATTTAAAATATCTAAATTTTATGAATGGAGTTACCTGTTCACCTAAGGTGCCATTGCTACTTTGAGGCATAGATGCATTAGGAGCATATTTGCGCATTAATTGTCTCATTTGGAGTAATTCTGATTGCATATTCTCCTGATTTTGTTTCATAATATTCATTTCTTCATTTTGTTTCTCCTTTAACTCGATTATCTGTTGTTCTAACCTTTGTATAACCTCATTAGAAGAATCATCTACAGACAATATTTCCTAAGGAAGACCTACTACCCCACAAAACAGAAGGAGTTGGACCAAGTCCTAAACCACGAACATACCCACTTTTTTCATTTCCCAACACCTGGGAATACACATCGCCTTCCCAAGCAACACTGCGAGGAGGTTGCTCAATAGATCTCTCGCTATTGCTCATCCTTTCATTTATCATTTCCTGACCATAGAATCCACAATAAATCCATTTTGGAATTCACGAATAGGAAAAAATGCACATTGTTTGACAGAGTCATGAAACAAAAAAAATAAAGAAAGAATAAATCTTACAATTGTCTTGACAGAATCATCATCCAGTGGCCTACCATCCTTACGTTTTGTATGAGTTAATAGGAAAATTTCTGCTCGTGTAGGCTCTATTCCGTTTACAGCCTAATACAATAAAAATGATGTCATATATGTTTGCATGACAAAATAAAGGTTAAAATATTATAGTTTGTAGTATTCAGAGGTTTACCTGCTCATTCATCAAGGTGGCAATACTTTTTGATCCTCCTGTGTGAGGCATCGTTTGCTTAGCCCTATTGTTTCTATTTGCTAGGGTACGTCTCTGTCATTGAAATATTAAAATGATATCTTATAAACTTTAAACAAAATTGAGCATACCTAAAATCAAAACGCTATGAAAATGAGCAGACTAGGAGAATTTTAATGGTTGATACCTTAGCTTTATCGGAAAGCCAATACGAGACAAGAGCACTCCATTGATCCCTCGGTATACGACTTGGTCTATTTTTTAGTAAAGCTTCTTTAGTCTTATATTTTTGCGCATACTCACACTTCAAACTGCACTTGTAATCTTTCCATTTTTTTCCTAGAGACTTTAAGACCCACGCCTCTCCACGTTTTGGGATAGAGAATTTCTTCTGAAAAAAATAAAAGACAATATTTATAAGATAACATCATGTATAAAAGATAGAGCATGTTCACAAAAAAATAAAAATAATTAATAATAATAACAATAACAACTATTTCATACCCTCGCAAAATCCACTAATTTCTTCTTTTCTTCATTGTCAAATTTTTTCCAATCATCTACATGTAGAGGTGTTAGTTCTGGAGTTCTGGCAATAATTCCTAGAAAGCTAGCAAGCTTTCGACCCTCTTTCCCAATAGCTTGGTTGCGGTTATTAAAGGGCACATCAATTGTCTTCCCAGGCAGAAGTTTCCAAATCTCTTTTAGTAAAGTAGGTCCACGAACCTTTTTTGCTTCTGGATTACCTAGAAAGAAAAAGAGAATAGAACGCTAGGTAGTACAATAGCTATGTAGTGAGTTCTGAATAGCATATCTCCAGCTGATGCGATACATAGTGAAGTTGCTATTCTCTGATCTACTCCTGAATAGCATATCTATGATTCTGTTGAAAATTTCAGCCAATGTGTTGATGAAATGATTGGGAAGGTTGATCAGCTTAAGCAGAGAATGAATGATGTTGAGCATTTCTATTCCAATACTAGAAAAAAGCAATCAAACACACTAAGAGGTAGCTCTATTATGAAAGACAAAGAGAAACATATTTCTCGCTTTAAAATGCAGCAGCAGGATACATCACGTAGACAATGCGACTCCGTAAAATCAAAGAAAAGATACATTTGATTTGGGTTCACTGCATCTCCTTAATGATTCTGGTTCTAATGTGTAGTTGCATTTCAGTGAGATTATACTTTGATAAGACACGAAAACAGTATAGAGGTTCTCAACATTTCTGTTGTTTGAGACTGAAAACTTGCTTTGGATGCTATGAATTACTTTGCTAAACCAGTTTTCTTTGAATGGGGATATGTAACATAGGTTGATGCTGCTGAGATGCGACTTTTGGCCAATGCCCTGCTGGACTTCTCAAATGAGCATCCCCTGATTCAAGTAAAATGGAACTGGACAATGTAAATGAAGTATGAGCTGTGTTCCTATTACAGTAAGTATGGGACTGGATTTCTTTTGTGTTTTTCATGTAATTGAAATAGGAGAAGAACTAGAAATGGAACCGCGGGCAGAAAATATGTACAATTTGCAAGTGTGTTCTGCTTTATAGACTTTTAGTATTGTAGTTATGTTAAACTTACGACCAGGTGCTACAGCGAAACTATAGGTGAACTCAGACTGGAAAACACGGGCAGACATATTATTATTGACCAAATTGTGATTATTGACCGAGCTATTTATATCATATTATTGACCAAATTGTGACCTTGGTCCTTACTTCAAATTTTCATACTACTCACTGTACCCCACGTGCCGATATACGATAGGCACAATTTCCATCATAGCTCTAGAACCGACGATAGGCTAATACTTCATCACATAAGACTTTCCATTAAGCTTACTGCAGGAGAACTATAACAACATACGGAGAATTCTCATAACCATCGAATATTCCAATCCATAAGTAGTGGTCCAAGCCACCATAACCCTTCCCGAGATCTGCCTACTCATAACAAGCCCTTAACAGAAGAATACTTCATAATAACATCAATCACTGCGGCCGACAAGTCTCAAATGCACCGCCACAAATCACATGCATAATTCAATCACATTGCATGAACCGATCATTGACACTAATACGCCAACTCAACTATGGCCGATCAATCTACTTCCTTCCAGGTTATCCTTGATTGCCTTAGAAATGTTAATATCTTCCTTCAATACCTAACTTATTCCAACCGCACTTACCCCGAGTGACCTTAAATCATGAGGTCATGCTATCTCAAGAACGACGACCATTACATGTCTCTCAAATACTACACCACAAGTCAAAACATCATAGATCGTTTTGTGCCTTTCTTCATAAGTTGCTTCAAAAGCTTGAGCCTCAACTGTACTTATAGACTCAGAATTATCAGGCACCACACTTTACCTCTTGAATTCACTAGGACCACTATTGAGAACCATCCGGTTCTAACTTGCCCCAGTACGCAACCAACTCTACCGAATTTCTTTATAACATATGAATACCCTCTCGATAAAGCACCCAGCGGAATCACTTCCCGCGAAGCTTGCACCTATACGAGGCATAAGTCATGAATCTTTCCTCAAGTTTGAACATGAGCCAGTAAGGCTAACCATAACATGCATTCAACAGTACATATACTCAAATTACCACACATGGTCTTTTCCCGTGGCTGCAATAACACAATAATACGCTAGTATCCAGAATTCACACCGGTAATTAACCATGCGACCCAATCTTAAGCGGTGGGACTCTCCCACTTAGCCCAAAGCCACTATTACACGACTCTCGAACACATTAGAACCATTCTCTCGAGTCATTTACTATTATTCAACTGCAACTCACTTGATCCAACGAATATAACCACATGTGCTTTATTAGCACTCTAACATCATAGGGTATGACCTCATCCCAATACAACCAAACATCTTCTCGCTCCATGCACCGAGCATTCTCTACCAACAACATCTTAAAACATACTATGATTCTCACACGCCTACGAAGCACCATGTAGCCTTTGTCAAATATTTCCCCGCTGATAATAAAATGCAGAGTTTATTATGGACACAGGAACATCTAAAGTCCCAACATTATACCATATGAGCCTCAACTCTTGCCCATCCGCAAGTTTTCAAGAACTTTGGAATAGCACCTAAATACATCGCAGGCCAAATCCGATACGACACATGACCCATAATTACATCGTTGATAGTGAAATCCTTTCACTTGACACGAAGCCTTAAGATACATCTTGCTAATCCATGATACTAGCCCTTAACATTCGTACGTCTTCATCATAAAACAAGCCCAAGGCATTCGTTTGGTACATGTCCTTCTTAAGATAGTTAAACTCATTTCCCCCAGTATCTCTGCTGGCTGAATCCTTCGCTAAATAGATATCTCATATGAACCATATAGTCTTTATTACCACCAACTATTTTTAGATCTACATCCACCTTGGGATTCTACCATTGCTGTGACGATTAGGCAGTTAAGTAAACCCTCTCAAGACCGTACTTATCAATCGAATGTCAGAATCTAGTGCACCCCCATGTGCACAATTGAAGATCTCTCAATTCTCTTGCATTATCGATATGGATAACACGCGGTAACAATGGTTGAGTAAATTCTTGACTCCCTTGAGATCTCCCTGCAGCGTCATGAACCGTCGGCGCATACTTGATACCGAACGCGAAATTTCAATACACGAGTGGATGCAAAAGAACATATGACATAGGCTCCAACTGAATAAATGACGCACGATAAAGAATTCAAAGAATTGAAGAGTTTCCTAAACAGCTACATAGCCCCTCGTAGATAAATACAGACGTCTCCGTATCGATCAGCGAGAATCTAAGTAACCGGTTTGTGTCCCGTGACTCCTATGAACCTAGAGCTCTGATACCAACTTGTCACGACCCTAGTTCACCAATCATGAACATGTCGTGATGGCACCCAGTCCCCACGACTAGGTAAGCCTAACACGTTGCGGAATATACAAGTTATGAACGTTAAACAAGAAATAGCGGAAAAACAATATAAATAGGAATGTAATCCGTGCCGCTTGGCACATACACTCGTCAACACACTATATAAAACACCACCAAGACCCGGAATCCCACGGGCAACACAGACTAAAAGAGAGTATGCAACTGTGGCTCTATGTGTGAAGAGTATCTAACAAAGACAAGAGAGAAAAACATCTACTAATACTATCAGAATAAAAGGAAGGCCACCGGATCCGCGGACGTAGCAGATCATACCTCGAGGTCTTCTAATATACTGTTGAATCACCTAATATGAGCCTGTCCTGATGTACCTGGATCTGCACAACAAAAGTGTGCAGAAGAGTAGCATGAGTACACCACGGCGATACTCAGTAAGTGCCAAGCCTAACCTCGATGGAGTAGTAACGAGGAAGGTCATGGCCCTACCGAGAAACAATAATATAATGATGATAACAAAAATAAACAGTTTAAATGATAATAATTTCCGAAATAACAACAATAAGAATGATTACTGCAACCGTCTACAATTTAGCTAACAACAAATAACCAACTCAATAAAAATAAGTCCAGGACCTGTGGGAATTGAACCCACAGTCCCATTCTCAGTACCTCCGGGTCTCCGGGAATCGAACCCGCAGCCCATGTCTCAATAAATAATCAATAACTCAGGATCTCCGGGAATCGAACCCGCAGTCCCTACCAATAACTCAGGATCTCGGAAATCGAACCCGTAGTCCCTACCAATAACTCAGGATCTAGGGAATCAAACCAATAGTCCCTACCAATAACTCAGGATCTCGGGAATCGAACCCGTAGTCCCTACCAATAACTCGGGATCTCGGGAATCGAACCCGTAGTCCCTACCAATAACTCAGGATCTCGGGAATCGAACCCGTAGTCCCTACCAATAACTCAGGATCTCGGGAATCGAACCCGTAGTCCCTACCAATAACTCAGGATCTCGGGAATCGAACCCGTAGTCCCTACCAATATCACACCGGGTCTCTGGGAATCGAACCCACAGCCCTGGGTCTCCGGGAATCGAACCCGCAGTCCACAAGCACATCAAATAAAGGAATCCACAGAGAGATCAATTATGCTTAACTATAACTGCACCAAAAAATAGTGCCAATAATTATCAAGGAGTTCAAATAAGGCAATTAGGCAACTAAACAGTTAAGTACTACCCAATCATGCTTCCCTAACCACTACCAGGTAAAAATATCAAATTAACAGCCAAAGACAGGAATATCGCTCATCGAACATTTTAATTAAAGTGCGTGTTCAACAACCAGCGCATGTACACGCCCGTCACCTCGCATACAATGCATTTAAACTATCACATAATATCCTAGGGGTGAAAATTCCCCCACACGAGGTTAGACAAGCCACTTACCTCAATGTTTACGAACAATTCAATCCGTGGCAATGCCTTTTCCTTTCAAATTTGGCTTCAATCCAATCGTATCTATACACAATTAAATTAATATCATCAATACTACTCAACAAATAAATTCCTAAGGCCAATTACAACTTTTACAACATTCTGCCCGGAATAGTGAATTTCGACCCCGGGCCCACATGATCGGAACTCGGGGTTCGGACCAAAATCCGGTTACCCATCCCCCCACGAGTTTAAGTATATGATTTGTTTCAAAATCGGACCTCAATTCGATGTCCAATTTCCCAATTTATGGAAAACCCTATATTCTACCAAAAACAAGAAATTCTACCATGAAAACCTTTGATTTCTATTGAAAAACATGTATAATGATGTTAAGAATTGAAAAAATTAAGTAAAAAGTGACTTACAATTGTTTTGAAGAAGAAGGAATCCGTGAAGAATCGCAAATGGGTGTTTATGGGTTGTGAAATGTGAAGATTGAAGCTGGAAATCGTGATTTACAGGTCTCTATGTTCGCATTTGCGAACATGGGTTCGCAATTGCGAACCCCGACCAATTTCTGGAGGTTGAAAAATAAGCTAAGGCTGGGAAGTTCGCATTTGCGAAGCCAAGGCAAAACTGGGAAGTTCGCATTTGCGAACTATTGTTCGCAATTGCACGCATTTGCGAACTATTGTTCGCATTTGCGAACACAGGCACAATAGGGGGGAGTTCGCATTTGCGAACCATTGTTCGCATTCGCGAACTCTGCAGAATAGTGGGGAGTTCGCATTTGCGAACCATTGTTCGCATTTGCGAACTCTGCAGAATAGTGGGGAGTTCGCATTTGCGAACTATTGTTCGCATTTGCGAACTCTGCAGAATAGTGGGGAGTTCGCATTTGCGAACTCTGCAGACCAGTTGCAGACAGGAACTTCTAACATGAAAAATTGATCTCGTGGCCTATCCAAAGTTCACCCGAGCCCTCGGGGCTCCAAACCAAATATGCACACTGATTTAAAAACATCATACGAACTTGCTCGCGCGATCAAATCGCCAAAATAACCTCAAAAATCTATAATTCACATCGAATTCAAGCCTAAATTTCTTAAAACTTTCCGAATTGCACATCCGATCTAAAACCCGACCAAACGACGTCCGAATGACCTGAAAATTTGCGGACATATCCAAATTCACATAGCGAAGCTACAGAAATTGTCGGAATTCCATTCCGACCCCCGGATCAAAATCTCACCTATCGTTCGGATTCGCCAAAATTTCAACCTTCGGCATTTCAAGCCTATTTGAGCTACGGACCTCCAAAATAGATTCCGAACGCGCTCCCAACCCCGAAATCACCTAACGGAGCTAATGGAACCATCGTATTTCCGTTCCGAGATCGTCTTAACACTGTTCCGGCTACGGACCATTTTCTAGCTTTAAAACTCTCATTTAGGGACCAAGTGTCCCAAAATGCTCCAAATTTCAGAACTGACTCTCCCGGCAAACCACAATAGCAGAAATGAACTTAGGGGAACAGTTAAATTGGGGATTGGGGCGTAATTTTCTAAAACGACCGGCCGGGTCGTTACATCTTCCCACACCCCCCAAAATGAGGGCGTATTGAAGTTGTAGTCTGACAAGCGAGGTGCCTCTATTGGCCCCGTGTGCCTATCAAATCCAGCTTTGTTGACGAGTCCCCGAAGATTCTATCATCGGTTCATCCTTCAATTGTTGCGGGGTATGTTGCACCTTGGGCCGTTTCTCCTGTTTTTAGTGTATGACTGGTATCATTCTTTATTAGGCTTTTGTCGGAAGCCTCTTGGAATATATCGAGCCCGAGGAGGCTCCTAATTTGTCATTGTTGACCCTGATTTTTAATTGTTGTTGTGAAAGTCCAACTAGGTCATGGTGGGATATTCAATCGGATTCTGCTTCAGGTACTTCGAAGCCACCGAGTTTTGTTCATTCAAACCTTGAGTGAAGGACTGCACTGCCTAGTCGTCAAAGACTGGTGGTACTTCCATTTGTTCTATTTTAAAGCGAGACACGAACTCTCGCAGCATCTCATTCTCCCTATGCTTAATCTCAAAGACGTCGAATTCCTTGTAACAACTTTGATGGAACCAGCATGTGCCTTAATTAAATAATATGCCAACATGGAAAATGAATATGTCGAGTTTGGGGCTAGGATGTGATACCACATCATGGCCCCTTTAAAGAGCATTTCCCCAATCTTTTTTAGCAGGACAGACTCGATCTCTTCGTCCCTTAGGTTGTTTCCCTTAACTGCATAAGTGTAAGCACTAACGTGCTCATTGGGGTTAGAGGTTCCATTGTATTTTGGAAAGTCTGGCATCTTGAACTTCTTTGGAATGGGTTTCAAGGCCGCTTCATATGGGAACGACTTCTGTACAAACTTCTTTGGATCCATACCTTTCAAGATGGGGGGTGCCCGTGGAATTTGGTCAATTCTGGAGTTGTAGGTTTTGACCTTGTCATTGGCTTCTATCATTTTCTCACCTAATTCAATCATCCTTGTAAGATCCTTGAGCATCTTTACAATGGCGGGATTGGCTGCCGACTCATTTTTGCTTGATCTCTCTGGTACCTGCTCAACTTGGGGAGCCATCCCTGATGCTACCACGCCGAGAGATTCTAGTGACTTTGTAGCTGAGCAATAGCCAATAGTTGTGCCTCCAACATTTCAAAAATAACATGAAGGCTAACCTCTCGTTCTTACCTGGTTGGGGTTTTCTGAGCTTCATGTTGATCTCCTTGGTGCACACTCCTATTACTGTGGGAGCTTATATCGACATGTTGGGCATCGCACGAGACCGCGTCCACGGGAATTGGCTCTGATGCGTTCACATGGTTTTGGGGTGGTGTACCAACACCTGAAACATCCACACCATTTTCTCTATGGTTCTTAAGATTGTTGTTTACCAAATCTGACATTTTGACCTAAAATTGAAGATCTTGGGCAAGAAATAATATGATAGATAACTTGCATTGTGTAGGAAAACCAACAAGAAAATAATCATTACTCCTTCTGTTTCAATTTATGTGAACCTATTTTACTGGGTATGGAGTTAAAGAAAAAATAAAGACTTTTTGAATTTGTGATCCTAAATAACTAAAAAGGGGGCCCAGAGTATTTGTTTGGTTATAAAGGCTTCTCATTGAGGGTAGAATTGCAAGTTTAAGCTAAATTGTTTCCATATTCTGAAAGGGGTCATTCTTTTTGGAATGGACCAAAAGGAAATATGTTCACATAAACTGGAATTGAGGGAATATTATTTTTAGCCCCACGGTGGGCGGTAAACTTTTTACCATAAAAATGGTAATAATAATTACATTTGATTATGGAATTCTAAAAATACGTGATCTATTTTTATGCTAGAAACGAGATGAATGTTTAAGAGCAAGGTGATAACCAAACCGAATGATCAATAATCAGGCCTTGAGCTTGCCTATTCGGGGGCCTCAAGGTCGAGTCTGAAGCTCGACTGGGAACTATCAATGGTAATCAATGGGTGACTAACCGTTAGAATAAAATCAATGACGGCTCTTTATGGCCAATAATAAGAAATAAATGAAGCACAATGAATGTAGGTGATAAATGGAAGCAATAATATTAAGAGAATGTGTTAGAAAGCAGAGAGAATGTTGTTGTGTATTTAGTATGGAGCAACAGATGTTTACAAAATGACAAGGATCCCCTTTATATATGAGAGGGAATCCCAACATAGTATAAAATACACTAATTACAAAGATATAGATTTGGGACAACTAGTTGATGTCCTAATTTGGGTTTAGACTAGCCTGACAGACTTTGTCGGCTCTAGTTTCATTCCTTGGGAACTTCCCACTCTCTCCTTGTAACCGTAGGTCTATACTGCTCCAAGGCCGAGCGTCGATGGCCCTTGAGAGATGAAACTCGATCGTGGCCTCGAGTCTTCGAGACATGCTTGCGAGGCATCATAACGATGGTAAATTGGACTCTCCGATTTTACATTATACGGGCTCGAATTTTAGGTCGAGTTTCGACCTTAAAGGTTCTTAATGATTGACCATGACGCACAACGAATCAGTGGCTACAATGGACTGATGGGAAGTTCCCAAGGCACGTGACTAAAGCTGACTAAGTCTATTAGGCTAGTTCAAGCCCGTACTGTGGCATTAAAAGGTTGTACCGGCCCCATATCTTTGTAATAAATGCATTTGTACTATGTTGGGATTCCCGCTCATATATATATATATATAAGGGACCCTTGTCATTTTGTAAGATACACAACATACAACATAGAATATTGAATACAAGAACATTCTATGCTCTCTAACTTAAACACATTCTCCCTTGATTCTATTATTTACATTTATTGCTTAAATTTATTGTGTTCTATTAATTGTTCTTCATTTAGTGTTCATTATTGCTCATAAAAGCCTTCATCAAAGCTCTCAAAGCTATTAGTCCTTTATCGGCTGTCAATATCTTAGTATCGAGCTCAATCTCGAGCCTCCATATAACCAGGATCGATGCCCCGATTCTCAAACACTCGGTTTGCTTAAAGATATTGCTTTTGAGTTTTTATCTTATTTTCTAGTCTCACACTTAACATCTATTGCCTACAACTAGCATAAAACAGATCACGTGTATTAGAACCATAAAATCAAATCTAATTGTAATTACTATTTTCAAGATAAACATATATCTATCCGTTTATTCTGAAAAACTCAACAAGGCATTCTCTTGCTTTTAGCTCCCCTTGCTCCATCCAGGCTCTTTGGGTTGCCTATCTTTATAAAAAAAAAAATTAACGCTCTAGTATTCATGTGTAGCTGTACTATTCTAGAGTACACCATCTGGGTGTCTCACATGGAGATTTACTAGCTCATTCGAAATATCCTTTGGAAATGTAAACTAACGCAAATAATTCATTCATCATTTTTGTTTACTCTAACCTTAGTCGAATCTTGATATCCCATTCTTCTTTTAAAATACACTTGTTAGCCCCCATAGGGCATAACTAAGATGGGTGTGGCCAATTGTAAATACCTCTATTATAGTTGAAGGTAACTCATGCTTATATTTTTCTGACTGAAATGTAAATACCGATAATCTTTATTCACTAGGTACCTCGTACCATTCTCACCTTGCTTATTTTACTTTTTGAAGCTTTTATATACCTTATAAATCTTTAGTTGCCTTTTACCATATGGGTGAATAGATATTCATCTCTTCGGGCTCCTTTTCCAGAAGCCCGCACGTCATAGTACACATATGATCAGTTGGAGACCTTACATTTACTCATCATAAGCATGATGTAAAATTGAGTTCCTCTAACTCAACTCTTCCACAACCATATTAAACCCCTTACCAACCGCCTTTTTAGATATAGGTATCCTCATATTATGAATAAGATAGTGTTTAGGAAATTGAGTTCTTACAACTGAGTTCTACCACACGATCTAGAGTAAGACGAAAGAGTGACAGTCCTAAATTCCATGTAGCCTCATGCTTATAAGTGTGGTGCACAACACACCCATAAATTAGACCCTAATAAATACGGCTTGCAGACTTCATAGGATAGAACTGCACTAATACCATTTTTGTTACAATCCAAACCGAAGGACCTTCATGGGAATCTCATAGCTTACTCAATCGCGTACCAATGCAACATATTGTTTCGTATCATACTATCATAGGTAAATGAAATAGAAAGGAAGTCGTGAGATAGTTATAATTAACCATGAGGTATCATTCAACATAGGACAACCCAACATGCAATACAAACTTATACCTATAACATACGGGCCTATAAAGCCAAAATGATCACTCGCCTATTGAACATAGGCTGCAATGCTATACAATCTTTCATATACATGACATATGTCTACACACTTTTGAGAGTAGATCAATACCATAAAGGTCGGGATAGGGCTCTGCCATGCAAATCAATACACGTCCAAAGTATATTGGACAAATAAGCAACTCTAGAGTAAAGGGAGTGTACCAACACCTTCTACGGAGTTGATAGACTACTTGGAGGACTCTCGACCTGTCTATCAGGACATGTGGGCATTAAATGCAGCGTCCCCAGGCAAAAGGGACATAAATACAAATAATATACCGAATATGTAATGAATAAAAATAAGTAAATAATAGACATGAGAGAAACATAGAGTAAAACATTCAACATGTAAGTCTGAGTAACTCTATGAATCATTAATAATTATAATGCCACGTATATTCATATAAATGTTATACCATGCATAGGTATATCCGTACATAACATCATTAAGCCTCTGAGGGCATCCCATCATATCATCTCGGCCACTGTGGATAAAATAATCATTGTATATCAGCTGATCAGTAGTGGTGCGTATATAAGAGCGTAACCTTTTCTCATATCCCATATATATATATGGGATATGAGAAAAGGTTACGCATATATATATATATATATATATATATATATATATATATATATATATATATATATATATATATATGGGATATGAGAAAAGTACGTCAATAAAATCTCTCGATGCGTTATAAGACTATTATACCTTTGATTAATGTCATGAAGTAAATTTTATGAACTTACGTATTTTTGAGACCCATGAACAGATCATAGAATAATAAAACACATATGGAATCTAGAACATAGGCTTGTTTCTAGTATTTCTATAACTGGAGTCATTTATGAAAATTGTGCATTTTCTCATTTCGTTAGTATTGTATGGATCATATCAAAAAGAAAGAATGAATAGCCTTAACATACCTGAGTTGATTCTATTGAAAACCCATCTAACACCCATCACTTTTGACAAAATATAACGACAGATCGAAGTAGGAAAAATCCGTATGATATTCTTGGTAAAGATGGTACATTCTCTCTTAGGATTGCAATTCTCCTTGCTATTACACAGTATAACTTCGTGTGAAATTTCATTGAAGCATCATCCCTCACTTGGCACACCTAGCATCATACCTTAGTTAGGTAAGGAATCTCTTAAAATTATTGGCATTTCTGGCCCCAATTGATAGGGATGACTTGGCCAAAAAGTCCTCAAAACGAGCCACATTATTATATGAACTTAAGAGTCACACTTACCTAATGGACTTTGCTGCCACATTAGGAGGCTCTTTACACTTATCCAAGATTATCATTAATTATTCATTAATCTCTTGATTAACTTGTATATCTCCCACTAACCAATAATTAACCAATTACCTATATAATCAAGAATTTTCTCATATTACTTAAAATACTACTCCTTTTTGACATATTTTATACATCTTACTATCATGGTCATCTGGTATTTTGTATATCACCAAATCATAAATATGGGGTATTATAGTTTGGACCATGTTTTATCTTAAAAATGATAAACTTTGACGAAACTTATTTTCTTCTATTAACTTACTCTCTCACCTTCACGAATTTACTTATCACTTGTTTGAAATAGTTTAATCTTTATCACCTCAAAAAAATCTCGTCCTTGAAATAATGTCAATTACCTTACGATAAATCCAACGTACAATATTACGAGGTGTAACATCGTCGTAATACTGTGAGGTGTAACACTTAGACTCCATGGAGGAGATTTTTTTTTTTGGGAGAGCAATTTCTTCCCAACATCATAGGTTAGCAACTCTAACTTTTCATTCAATTTCCATTATATTTTTATGAATTTCATCATCAAATATAAGATTTATAGAGCAGAAATTGGGGCTTCTTGGTAGAAGTTAAAGATTTTATAAAATTGCGATACATACCTCAAATTGAGGTCGTATTTGGAAAAACAATCATATATTAAGGCTCGGGGTGAATGGTTGATCAGGATTTGATCTCAGTTGTGGATTTCGACCATGCATGTCCGGGTTAACTTTTTGTTGACTTTTATCAATTATGTTAAGGGTTGAACCTTTTTTATTCGAAGGTAGTTTCTAAAGTTTATTTTGATTTGTTTGGATAATAATTGATTAGATACGGGTGATTTGGAGACTTGTCCTAAAAGAGAAAGTTTTGCTGGATTATTAATTATGTTCCGGAAAGAGTTAAGTGTCTTTGTTAACCTTGAACATACTCAAGTCTATTTATTACGTGATCTATATATTGGAGGTGATTATATGCAAGGTGATGAGTGTACATGCATTTACCATATGATAAATATGTGGGTCAATTAGCGTTATTTATGCCTTGTCACTTGTGTATTATGCCGTTCATGTGTTAGAAAGAATGGAGTGTCGTTTAATTTCTCGTATTCATGTTATTTCTTTATTTGAGATTCTTGTGATACTGTGCATTAACATTGTTGAATTGTTGATTGGTTGTTGGAAGATTCTCATATGGAGAGTGGTGTTCAAATACTTTTATTGATATTGAATTTACTTCACACCTTGCTTGGTATTGTAATAATAAAAGGTACGAAAGGTATTTTCATGTTTGTGACGAAGAGTGATTGTGCGCGAAGGGTGCTTTCGTGCTTGTTATGATATTATGAGGCGGGGATGATAGTAAAACTACGCAGCGTGATGCATTTCAATGATCTTTACTTTGTTTTTCGGGTGGTAGACTTGGCTATGTGGCCTTCATTATTTACTTTTGAAATATTATTCAAAGTTGTTATAAAACTACAAGTTGAGGCTTACTGAGTGACACTTTACTTTATTTCCCTGTTAAAACCCCATTTACATATGTAATTGTTATCCCTTTACTTGTTGTTATCCCGTCATTATACTTGATACTTTACCTGTTATTATGGTACTTCATGATATATAATTACATATATTTATTGTAGGCATCTTGTCTTATCCTCGTCACTACGTTGTCTGGGTTAGGCTCGACACTTACTGAGTACATTGAGTCGGTTATACTCATACTATACCTCTGCACTTCTTGTGCAGATCCGAAGGTTGGTACCGACTGAGTCCTGATAAGTGCTTAGCGGATACCGTTAAGGTGATTCGATGTAGAGCTACATTCCGTTCGAGGGCACAGAGTCATCATCGTATTTATATTTCACTTTTTCTATATTTCGGACTAATGTATTCAGCAAACTCTAATCGCTCATGTATTTGTCACTCCGCATCATTGAATGTTAGTGTTGATTTTAGACTTAAATTGTACACTTCTGAGTTGCTTTACTCTTTCTTATTATCCTGTTGTTAGTCATTTATTACAATTCTCTTGTATCTTTTATTGCTATTTGTTTTGCCTAGCAAATGGTGTTATGAGTCATTACAAATCCGATTAATTTAGATTTTGAATCATGACAAACTGCATTATATGTAGTGTAACCCATCTTTAGATCATATGGCAGGATCTTAAGGACTGGGTAGCCTCTTATTTATTGCATTTTATTAATTTTTCTTTTGAGTAGGAAAATGTCTAAAAAGATGTTTAGAGGTGGGGCAAGAAATTGGGTCAATACCACACTGGGCCAAGAAATTTTGTGGGTATCACATCAATTTCTTGTAATATCCATTAATGATGATAAAAACACGAAAAAGATGTAAGAGAAGAGAAAAGCCTGTGAGAGGAAAGACAGGCAAATACTAATAATTGTCCATTAGACAAAATTTAGGTTATGGAATGGGACCTAACTTTACCCTTTGTACTGTATTTATTCTTCTTCTTTTTGCATGTTCTACTATTATCTATTCCTTATATTGATTATAATTTTTAAAAGTAAATTGTTGTTGAAAGTGAACACAATTTTAGGAAATCCCAGTGATCAACAATAAAAAATTAGAACAGATGATTACGAACCTAGCTAGTTTGAAATCATTGAAGATGAGTTACAAGCTAATGTACTTGATTAGAATTACTACTCTACGTTCATTTATACCATACTGTTAGACTACGTAAAAAATAAACTGCTAATAACTTTTTGAAACCACATATTATTTATTTATTTATTTGGTTGAAATGATAGTTATATTATATATAGTCATGCTCTTACAATAAAGCGGTTAAAAAGATGCATTAGTGGCATCAAATTTACAATAGTACAGTTTGTCCGTAAGGCCCCGTATAGGAACCATTACTATTAACAAAAATAGAACTAGCTAAAACACTACTATGAGTACTAGGTATAGTATTAGTTGAAAAACTGCTATTACACAAAGCAAGTTTTAATCAACCTTCTTTTAAGCATCCCATTTTGATCTTGTTGATATGAAATTGAGACAAAAGGTGATGGACTTTCAAAAATTAGACATTTTTTCCTTTCCATGCAAGGCTTCATAGTTAGCTAGACTATCTGCAACACAATATTGCTCCATGTAGATACATTGGAGGTGGGGACTAACTAATTGTAGTTGTAATAACCTGCAATGATTAATTATATTAGTGTATTGCATTGTAGTTCAATTGAGCATACCGAGTATGGCATGTGCATTTGTCTCAGTTATGAGTGGTGTGAGATATTTTTGAACAGTAATTTCCAATCTCATGATCAAAGATAGAAATTCTATTTGGATAGGTGTCATATGTATTGTTGCTCCTGCAAATCCTCTAATCAAATTGCCTTGATGATTAAGAAAAATACCACCAATACTATATTTGTTCTGGTTAAGTGAGCAAGATCCATCAATATTAAGCTTGTAAGTATGGATATTTGGGGGATGCCATTTTATATATAACAGTATTAGAGAATAATTTTTCAAAATGGAAATTGTTAGGTAATAAAATTCTGCAGCCTTTTTAAATATTAAAGATATATTAATTTTTTTTTTATGATCTAGAATACTTTTATTTCGTATAATCCATAGCTCCCATAATGCAAATGATATGAGAGTGGTATTTGAAATTTTATGACGGTTGAATAGTCACTTTTGATGTATAAATTGGTATAACCAATTTATGGTAGCATTAATGTATATAGGGGAATTGACATTGAGAGTTGACATCTTAAGCATAGCCCAAAGTTGTATGGCAGTTGGACATTCTAGAAATATATGCTATAATATTTCAGGAGTCATATGACACTACGGACATATAGATGAATTAAAGATACATAATCTTGTGAGATAAATAATTGTTCGAAGTCTATTATGACAAATTAACTATAAGAAGAATGATATTTTTGGAGGAATATGCAATTTCCAAATTCAGCTATAGCTATATCTTATATTAGGTCTTGTAGGAGTTATGTTATTTGTGATAGAAGAGTACATTGATTTGACAGAAAATATATTATTTTGTGTGAGACCCCAATATATTTGATCATATATTGAGTGTGCAAGAGGCATATAAATATCTTTGATTGCAGATTGTAAGTAATTTGACAGAGTGAATGGTAATATATTTAAATGCCATCTATGATTGTAATAGTAGCTTGAAACGATTTTTTCTTCATATTGCGGAAGGGGTCCATGTATGCAGATAAGAATTAAGTAATTCTGACTAATCCAAGGATCATTCTAGAATTTTACATAATTTTCCGTTGTTAGATTTCGTTTATACCCTAAATAACAGTAGGACCATACTTTTATAATATTACCCAAATTGTTAAAATTTATTTTTTTATTAGTTGTGGTGGTCATAAGTAATTATGTAATAACACATCTGCTCATAGTAGATTAGGATTCTGAAATAACCTCCATGCAAGACTTGCATGTAAAGCTTAATTTTTGATAGTGAGATTATGTATTCCTAACCCTCATTGGTCGAGAGGTTGTGTAATGGTAGACCACTTGATTAGATGTAATTTTTTCTTTTGTTGAGTTAGGTAGGAGAGTATATAAGTAGGGATTTTAATGTATCGCATAAGGTGGTTAGGAAGATGGTTTAAAGTTGAACGAACTAAAGTAATCCTTTCTGCTTTTGATGAGAAGTTTGTTTTCCACTTGTCAATTTATTTTTGAAATTGTCGATTAAGAATTAGTAATCCCTTTTAGTATTCTTCTTAATAAATATAGGAAATCCTAAGTATTTTTCAAAAAAAATTCCTTCATTCATGTGGAAGATTTGCAGTATATTAGATCTTATATTAGGTGAGCAATTTTTGGAGAAAGAGGATTTTAGATTTATAAAAATTGATAGTTTGGCCCGAGTAATATGTAAAATGAGTAATAATATTAATAATTGATTGATATGGTTTATCTGTAATTTTTTATGTGAGAATAATATCATCAGCAAAAAATAAGTGGGATAACTGAGTTCCTTTATTCCCAATTGAAAGTTGTATCCAAGCATGATAACCAACTGATGTATTTAATTTTCGCGAAAGCATTTCCAAGAATAGAATAAATAAGTAAGATGATAATGGGTCTCCCTATCTAAACCTCTTGTGGGTGTGAAGTAGTGTGAAGGGTTACCACTAATCAAAATTAAAGTAGTAGTAGTTGTTATACATGATATAATTAGTTTAATAAAATAAGGTGAGAAATCAAGGGTGATTAATGTATATATATAAACAACCACTCTAATTTGTCAAAAGCTTTTTCAAGATCCAACTTTAAAAGCATGTTCAAATTATTAGCTTTTATTTTTTGAATTGGTAATGATTTCTTGTACAATAATAGCATTGTCAGTTGCCCTTTTATTTTTCTGGAAGTCTAGATTGAGTTGGATGAATAATATGTTCCAGAACAGGTTTTAGTCAATTTATAATTATTATTATAATAATCTTATAGATCGTATTACAACGACTAATAGTTCAAAATTGCAATATTGTGGATGCGGTATTATTTTGGGATTAAGCAAATGAAAGTTGTATTAATAGAAGGATCAATCTGATGTGCATAGAAATCTTTATGACAATAAAATATAAATGAATCACCAATTATGTCTCAATATTTTTGATAAAATAAAAGATGAATCTCATTCGGTCAAGGTGCTTTTAGAGGTTTAAATAAATTAATAGCATTTATAATTTTGCAGTATTGCAATGGTTTTGTTAAACTAGATTGATCATGTGTTAAAATATTGAAAGTTTGTAAACTATTCTTTGTAATAGAACTTATTTTCTGAGTTGTAAATAGATTGTTATAGTACTATATAATATGATCCTTAATGTGATAAGGGTCAGTTATCCAATTACCCCTTGATCTTGGATCGTAATTATACGATTATGTCTTCTACGATTTAGAGTACTAAGATGAAAATTTTTTGTATTTGCATCACCATCATTTAACCAGTCAATATGTGACTTTAATTTCCAAAAATCCTCCTCAAGCCTAAGAATTATATTAAATTCTAGAGTTAATGTATATTCTAGGTTACGTAAAAAAGTACTAGTTGGATATGATAGAGGATTGAATACCACTTAAACGATCCAGTATTTTCTTTTTGCGTTTAATATATTACCAAAAGTTGATTTATTCTATTCTTGTAATGTAGTAGTGAATTGATTGATAACAAGTATGAATTATAAATTGCCTATCCATGCTTGTTGAACTATGGATGGAAAGGTAGTGTGTGTAGTCCAAATAGTTTCAAATCTAAATTTTTTTACGAGGTAATGGGCAGTGTTGTAATTCTAATTTAATAGGAAAATGATCCGAGTGTATATGGGGAAGATAGTGCATCGGGAAATTGTTTGAACCAATCATAATTAGTCATAATACGGTCAATTCGTTCAAGTATATTAGAACTATTATGCCTACTATTCGTCCAGGTATGACGACTGCTTCTATAGCCTAAATCAGTTAGATAACAATAATTTATACATTCTAATTATTTATTAGATTTTGAATTATTAATAGATAAACCAGCAAATTTATCATTATAGAATCATGTAGTATCTCATTAAAATCACTACCTAATAATCATGGGTCCTTATAATTGTCATATATACACATTATATTAACTATAATGATTGTCTAGTTACTAAGTCAGTACTAGCATATATGGCAGTAAATAAACATTTGAAAGGAAAAGGAAACCATTAATATGGCAATAGATTTCCTGCGAGGTGGTGGCCACTAGTTTCACATAAAGCACATCTTAAAGCCATAATATAGCAATTCATCTCGACTGACCAATAGCAGCAACCTCAATCAAACCAGTGAAATTAAAATCCTCCCTGACTGTTTGGTGGCTTTTATAATGTGTTTCCAACAATACAACCAAAGATGGTCGATTGTTGTCAAGTAGTGAACGAAAATAACTTCTGAAATCATCTGACTGAACACCCCTATAATTCTAGATAATAAAATTCATATAATTAATGATTGGTTCAAGTACTTGTCTACTCTTGTGATTCCTCTGATTGCTTGACTATCCTGGACGAAGAAGAAACGTGGGGAGTAAAAGCATTGCATACTTCCCCACCTCTGTATTTGTAGTTGGCCTTAGTCGAAATGATGTTGTTAGTAGATTCAGCGGAGACCTTATGAATATTTTTCTTTTGTACTCCTCCTTCTGGAAAAAGACCTTGATTCCATCGAGACATACATGAATTAGACGTGTTTTTTGTTGTAAACGACTGCTGCTTCTAGTTCTGCTTGAAAGCTGGTGTCTTGTTCTACTGGATTAGGATTGTGGGGTGGGGATTGAGTTAGTGATGGAGTTGGGGTGGGAGGTTTTACTGGTTCCATTAGTGTTGTGTTTGTTTGTGGATCCATGTAGGGTTGGATCCATAGAGTGGCAGGGGTGGGTGTAGAGTAAAATGGCATCTGAAGAATATGTGGGTGAAGATTCAGTGGATCCCAATATGGTGTTGAGAGAGAAAGTGGATGATATGGTGCAAGATAGGGTGCTTGCATAATTGACCAGTGGTATCTTCCATATATTTCCATCCCTAATTGCATGCCCTCTATGACTATTTGGGCTAAGTTCCTTGGATGGTTAATGAGAATATTCACCTCTTGAGGGTTGACCTCCATCGTGTGACAACCCAACTCGTCGTCTCAGGAGTTACCGCATAGTTTCTCCCATTTTATGCTTTTTAATGTTTCATTATCAGTATTTGGTGTGTTAAAGTTGATTTGGATTGATTTTGGTAGAAGATAAGGCACTTAGTCTCTTTAAGGAATGCTTGTTTTGGAAAAGTCAACCTGAAGTTGACTTGTGTATTGGAGGGCTCGGATATGAATTCAGATTATTCGGTTAGCTCCGGAAGATGATTTGTGACTTAGAAGCGTGATCGGAATTAATTTTGGAGGTCTGGTGTGGAATTAGGCTTGAATTGGCGAAGTTAGTATTTTAGTAAATTCCGGTTGATGGGTGAGATTTTTATCCGAGGATCGGAATGGAATTCTAGGAGTTGTTGTAGCTTCGTTAGGTGATTTTGGATATGTGTGCAAAATTTTAGGTCATTCGGACATTGTTTGGTTAGGTTTTTTATCGAATGCGTGTTTCGGAAGTATTTGAAGAACTTAAGCTTGGATTTGATGTAATTTGATGGTTTTAGTATTAATCATGGTGTTTTTTTTATTGGAATAAGTTTTAATGATGTTATAGGATGTGTTGGCACTTTTGGTTGAGGTCCGGGGGCCTTGAGGTGATTTTGGGTGGCCAATCAGACCAAATTTGGCTCTTGAAAGTTGTAGGTTTTCCAACAATGTGTTGCAGAGATTTTTGTTCATTGTGATCATGGGGCGATACCGCGATGGCATATAAGTAATTGGAGGGGGTAGGAATTTGTTCAGTGTGATCGCGTTCAAGGGGCTGTGATCGCATAAGTTCTTCAGCTAATGCATTGCGATCGTAGGTGTTACTATGCGATCGCATAGAAGGAGTTCGAGGCCTGGGTATTTCGTTCTTCACGATCGCGGCCAGGGGCCTGCATTTGCATAGCTTATGAAAAATATTCATCGCGATCGCAGAGGCTTTCAATCTGGACATGTAATGCGGCAACGCAACATGAGAATAATGATTCAGAAAATGAAATACCTGAGGAAGTTGTTTGGGAAATTGAAAACTTTAAGAATAAGCCTAAGTCCAATCTGGATGAACCGAAGCAGTGAATTTGGGGGACGTCGAGACCGTCAAGGTGACTCACATCAGCATTCACTTGTCGCCAACAGAAAAGGAATAGTACATCTGTTTCCTAAAAGAGTATGAGGACATTTTCGCATGGTCATATGATGACATGACCGATTTGAGCACGTCCATAGCGGATCACAAGTTGCCTACTAATCCCATGTGTCCGCCCGTAAAATATAAACTTAGAAAGTTCAAACCAAACATGAGTTTGAAAATCAAGGAGGAAGTTACTACGCAGATCAAAGCCAAAGTTCTCAGGGTGGTTGAGTAACCAACCTAGTTAGATAACATTGTGTCAGTTCCAAAGAAGGATGGGAAAATCAGAGTATGTGTTGACCATCGGGATTTAAAAAGAGCAAGTCCCAAGGACGACTTTCCACTGCCAAACATATGCAGTCCGATCGACACATGCGCCAAGCATGTACTCCAATCCTTTGTGGATTTCTTTGCGGGTTATCACCTGATCTAGATGGATGAAGAAGATGCGGAGAAAATAGCTTTGATCACACCTTGGGGGTATACTACTACAAAATGATGTCATTTGGTCTAAAGAATGTTGGTGCTACATAAATGAGAGCCATGACAACCGTCTTCCATGATATGATACACAAGGAGATAGAGGTGTATGTAGACGACGCCATCATCAAATCTAAGAGGGACACATATCACATAGCGGACCTGAGAAAGTTCTTTAACGGGCTAAGGAGGTACAACTTGAAATTGAACCCCGCAAAATGTGCATTCGGGGTTCCCGCGGGAAAATTATTGGGATCTATCATTAGTCGTCGAGGGATCAAGCTGGATCCGTCTAAGGTCAAGGCTATTCAGGAGTATCCACCACCTAAGAGTAAAAAGAACGTGATGAGTTTCTTAGAACGTCTCAACTATATCAGTTGATTCATAGCACAGTCAACAGTCATAAGCGAACCCATCTTCAATATACTGAGAAAAGATGTCGAAACAAGCTGGACAAAGGATTATCAGAGGGCCTTCGACAAAATCAAAGAGTACTTATCCACCCCACTAGTTTTGGTCGCGCTACAGCCGGGGGGGACCTTTGCTACTCTATCTATATGTGTTGGATGAAGCCTTCAAATACATTTTGGGACAACATGACGAGACAGGAAGAAAGGAGTAGGCCATATATTACTTGAGTAAGAAGTTCACACCTTACGAAGCATGGTACTCTCTGCTAGAACGCACTTGCTATGCTTTGACATGGACAGCTCAGAAATTGAGGCATTACTCATATGCCAACATTACATACCTCATATCCAGGATGGACCCACTAAAGTACATATTTTAGAAAGTCATCCGACTGGGACGTTAGCCAAGTGGCAAATACAGTTGAGTGATTTTGACATTATCTATGTAACTCAAAAGGTGATCAAAGGACGCACCTTAACGGTGAGAAATAAACTCTTTTGATTTCACGGCATACATATTTTCTCACTATTTTGACTTTATACTTGTACTCAGTTATGTTATATTTCACTATTTTTATACTTAGCCATGTTTACACTGTTTTAACACTTAAATGACCTTTTAAATGATGTTTGGGCTGAAAACTATGTTTTACTATTGCCCGAGTGGCTTGTGGGAATTTTGACCGAGTAAGGCTGATGGCCCATGTTATGAGGAAACATTTGGTTATGATTATGAGGCCAAAGGCCTAAGATATGTACGCCACGATATGGCTTGATTGGTATGAGGCCGAGGGCCTAGTGATAATGCCACGAGATAGCTTGATATTGTGCTTGGGCCGTAAAGGGGCCCTCTAGGAGTTTGCACACCCCCAATAAGAGCGGGTACCCATTGTGATGTAAGATATAGTCCGAGAGACTATTAATGTTCCATGTTGTTGCCCGAGGGGCTATTTCTGTTGGTATTTGTGCCCGAGGGACAGAATTTTTACGCTTATCTGTTCTAGATGCTTTTCATTTACTTGTTTAAGTGTGAAAAAGGTATTTTAAAGAAGTTTAAACTAAGCTAAGATGTTTTAAGAGATTTCACATCTTAGTTGCTTTCTTACTGGTTTTATATTACTTCTATATAGCATGTTGATATACTTTTACGTGGTTTTTTATTGCTTAGTCTTTATTTATTATTATTACTCACTAAGTTGGAGTACTCACTTTACTCCCTACACCTTGTGTGCAGATTCAGGTATTTCTGAGCTCGGTAGCAGGTATTGGTTGCTTAGAGGAAGAGTCTTCGGAGTTTAGCAAGGTAGTTGCTAGACATTCGCAACACTTCTTTTCTCCCTCTTGATTTCATTAGATTTTATTTAGTGCATTTTCAGAATTTCCATTGTATTTAGACCTTAGTAGATGCTCGTGACTTGTGACACCCCGACGTTAGGCTATGTCTGTTCCGCAATTGTATTATTTGTCACACCTCCTTTTTGCGCGCTTACCCCGAGGGATAAACGTACAAGGGAGTTTTTCCAATTTAAGTGACAATATTCGAAATGGGATTATTTATTTATTTCAGAGTCGCCACTTGGAATAAATTATGGTGTCCCAAGTCACCAATTTATTTAAATCCCAAATCGAGGAAATTTTCGACTTTCCAAATGAAGTCTGCGAACCAGAAATTCTAAGTAAGGAATTCTGTTGACCCGAGGGAAGGTGTTAGGCATCCCCGGATCCCGTGGTTCTAGCACGGTCGCTTAAATTATTGTAATGGCTAAATATTTGATTTTTAAAAAATGTTCAATACTATAATGCAATTTTAAACATTTACCGCGTTTGGTTATTTTTAAGAAACAAAAAAAAATGAACATTGTTATTGAGGGGCCCCGCAATTTTATTTCTTCTATTTAGCTAGGCTCGTAATATTTTTATTTTAAAAAAAAGGATAATCCTAAAGTGACTACATTTTTTCTATTTAGTTTGTCTCTAAAAGAAAAGAAAAGTCCTAAACAATTACATGCTTAAAAGGCTACTCTATATTAGTAGAAAAGGTGTTCACTTGAATGACAAATTTATTCTTCAAATTATAAAGCTAACTACAATTTAACAAAAACTAATAAAATAGAAAATAACAACAAATATTAATCAACAACTTGCTTTTCTATTTCATTTCAAAACTTCAACTTCCAATTCGAGCTTACATCAACATATGGTTTTTAGAATGTGTACCTGGTTTTGAAAGGAATGGGAAAATGGCAAATCAATAGGGCGGTGAAAATATAGCAACAACAACAGTAACAACCAGCAGTAGCTTCAACACCTCAATCCCGAAAATCCCAGCAATATGGAGAAAAACAAAAAAAAAACCAGTAAAAAATAGAAAAGAAAAATATATTCCAGATTTTCTCTTTGTTTTGGCTTTCTAGCTTTGAACTCTTTTCACTTCTCAAAAGAAACTCTCAAAAATTGCATTTTTTTCTGTGTATACTTCTGTATCCAGAGTGTATATCGAGTGTATACCACAGCAGGGAATTTTTTTTATTTTTTCTTCTCTTCCGATTTTTTCTCTCTTTTTTCTCTACCTCTTTTTCATAAATCTTCTCTTCTATTTATAGGCAAGAATTTTGAATATTTTCAGATCTTTTTATTAAAAAGAATATATTTTTTAATTTAAAGAAAACCCACTAATCCATGTTTTCCTCTCCATGTTTTCTTCCTTTATTTCCTTGCCCCCACTACTTTATGTTATGTGATTATGATTATTTTTGGCTAAAAATCTGAAATTTTCTTTTTGGGCCAAGGGGTTTTGGGTTGGGTAAGGGTGCTTAGGATTGGGTTTGTAACTTAATTTGCAAGATGGCCCAATCCAAATTTTTTCTATTTTGTTCTTCTCCATTATTCAACATCCTAATTAATAAAGCCCAAAAATACTAAGATTAATTTATAAAAACTAAAAATTATCTTGAAATACTAATTAACTCATAATAATAATTATCACACAAAATTAAACATTAATAAAAATAAAATTGCACGATTTGGACATTAAATGCTTAAAAAATACAAAAATACAAAAATACATATTTTTTATGACTTTTCATTTCTGTAAAATAAACTTAATTGTAAACTTGAATTTTATATACATATGCAACATATTTTTTGTATATTTTATTTATTTAAACAAGCAAATATGCACAGATAAAAATGCAAATAATACAAGAAAAATAACACAAAATTCACAACAATTGCAAGAAAACTAAAATTATTTTATTTTGAATCTTTGGGAGTATTTCTCTTATAGGGCAAAAATCACGTGCTCACAACTGCCCCTCTTTACTCGGAAACACGAAGAGTTTTCGTGCAAAGATAAGTGAGCGGATACGAGCGATTTTTGCCCGTTTGAGTACTCCGTGTGAAGCATTTTTTGAAAGACTTGACCGAGCCTTTGCTTCGAGAGGCCTCCTACATATCCTGGGCTAAACAGGAATCAGGTCAATGTAGTTCGGGAAATTTTGGTAGCTGGGACTACCATGACTGCTGTAATCTTGTTGTTACTGTTGTTGCTGCTGATGCCACTACTTAACTGATCCCCTTATTACATCGTGCTAAACGAAAATAAGAAGCTAGACTAAGTTACAGTATTGCAAATTCTTATCTATCTTTTCAGCTTGATCTTGTCATGTTCATTGCCATCCTGCTGGCTCTGATGTTTCTTCACATGCTTCTTCTCTTCTAACAATTGTTATTTCGGCCTATCTCGATTGCCGAACTCCGACCATTGGTCTCGTCCTTGTGATCTTCGAACTATTCTCCTTCGAAGTCTGAATCTATCTTTCTGATCCTTGTTGCCTTCCTTCCGATTATGAACTTGGGTTCATGCTGGGGATTCTCTTTAGACTCCGTCACTTTCCAATTGTTCACTATCCTTATCAAATCTTAGAAATTGAGATGCCGTTCTGCTTTTCCGGCAGTCTTCTGACTTTATCGACAAACTCTAATCATAAATTTCCATTCCATTCTTCAGGCGGGCACCTGATTTCAACAACAACTTCAAAATAATAACTTGCCACTCCGTTCTTCAGGCGGGCTCCCTGACTTCAACTACAACTTCAAAACTAAATCGCCACTCCATTCTTCAGGCGGGCTCCCTTACTTCAACTATAACTTCAAAACTAAATCGCCACTCCATTCTTCAAGCGGGCTCCCTGACTTTAACTATAACTTCAAAATAAATCGCCACTCCATTCTTCAGGCGGGCTCCCTGACTTCAACTACAACTTCAAAATAAATCGCCACTCCATTCTTCAGGCGGGCTCCCTGACTTCAACTATAACTTCAAAACTAAATCGCCACTCCATTCTTCAGGCGGGCTTCCTGACTTCAACTCATAAACTTCGAAACTAGATCGCCACTCCATTCTTCAGGCGGGCTCCCTGACTTCAACTTACAACTTCAAAACTAAATCGCCACTCCATTCTTCAGGCGGGCTCCCTGACTTCAACTACAACTTCGAAATAAATCGCCACTCCATTCTTCAGGCGGGCTCCCTGACTTCAACTACAACTTCAGAACTAGATCGCCTTCCTTTGCTTCTTGTACCATTTTATTCTTGCTGCATCGACTCTTGAACCATCATTTCTCCTAAATTACCTTGTTTCGGAACTGCTTTCCTTCTGGGTCGTGTTGCTTTTCCTCCTGACTGCTGGGGATATCTTTAGAACTGTTTACTTGCCTGCTGAGGATAATGCTGCTGGGAAAATTTTCCTTTATTCCCTATTTTCCTTTGACTCATGCGCTTGAATTTGCGCTGGGAACTCTTGTTGTAACTTTCTGCTTTATGGTGGGTTACTGGTTTCAAGACTTGCAATGTAAAGACTGAAGACTTGCCTTTTGTTATACAGGTAGGCGCCCGCTTTTAGTAGCAACTTTTGAATTAAAAATGCATTCTGGCAATAATTTATGAAATATGCAAAGGACAATGTAAAATAAATCAAACGTAAAATATCTTATTCGAGGGCGAATAGTCCCATCGTATTCTATTTGAGGGCGAATACTCCCATTGTATTCCATTCGAGGGCGAATACTCCCATTGTATCCTATTCGAGGGCGAATACTCCCATTGTATCCTATTCGAGGGCGAATACTCCCATTGTATCCTATTCGAGGGCGAATACTCCCATTGTGTATCCTATTCGAGGGCGAATACTCCCATTGTATCCTATTCGAGGGCGAATACTCCCATTGTATCCTATTCGAGGGCGAATACTCCCATTGTATCCTATTCGAGGGCGAATACTCCCATCGTATCCTATTCGAGGGCGAATACTCCCATTGTATCCTATTCGAGGGCGAATACTCCCATTGTATCCTATTCGAGGGCGAATACTCCCATTGTATCCTATTCGAGGGCGAATACTCCCATTGTATCCTATTCGAGGGCGAATACTCCCATCGTATCCTATTCGAGGGCGAATACTCCCATTGTATCCTATTCGAGGGCGAATACTCCCATTGTATCAATGTTTGAAAGTGAACAAGCCTGAGACGTCCTGTTCGAAGGTGGACAAACCTAAAACATCCTATTTGAAGGTGGACAAACCTGACACGTCATCTTGAATTGCCTTCCTCGTTTCTCCGAGAAAATTTTCAACAACGGCAGAAAATTTTCTGCCCCAGTATTGGTGTTCTTCCTTGTGGCATGACTTTCTGCTATCAATAGCACTTTCTTTCCCCGTTTCAAATCAAAGAAAATTTGTTAGTTCAAAACATTGTGAGCGGTTGTGCTGCTCATGCGGGGTGGTTTTTCCTTTTCTCCTTTCCCTCGCTCGGGGTTCCCAAAACTTGTTGGGGAATGATTTCATTTGCTGGAGATGATATTCCTGCTGGGGATGGGTTTTTCCATTTATCCCTTCCTCGTTCTGTGTTTCTCAACTTGTTGGGGGTTATGAGATTTCCTTTCTCCCTTTACCACTCTGTGTTGTCCGACCATCTCGGAACTTGCTGAAGATAACACTGCCGGTGGATTTTCATTTCCTCAAAATTGGTGTTTCACTCTTCTGGAGGCTGTTGGAGATGATATTGGTTTAAATTTTGCTTCCCTTAAGGCCTTCTTTCTTCCCTTTTCCCCAAGTGCAACTTGACTTCCAGAAAATTTTCAAACTGAAAAGAAAATTTTCTGCCCCAGTTTAATAATCTTCTTTGCACCATACTTCTTTGCCGTCAATGGCATTTCCTTGCCTTGTATAATAATTGGAAAGTTGGTGGCAAGTTTTGAAGTCATTTCTCACTATGTTTTGACTAGACCGACTTTGATGGAGAATTTTGACAAAAGGAGAAAGATAAAAAGAAACAACAAATAGAAGACAAGGGAGGACTGACTCTCTAACCAGAAACAACTATAAAAACTTA
The DNA here is from genome assembly GCA_032618575.1 of Nicotiana noctiflora. Classification (NCBI taxonomy): domain Eukaryota; kingdom Viridiplantae; phylum Streptophyta; class Magnoliopsida; order Solanales; family Solanaceae; genus Nicotiana; species Nicotiana noctiflora. The sequence goes on along the minus strand of JASVEL010008402.1, from coordinate 45,471 downwards.
TCAAACGCGGATACCAACTCTACTGGTCATGACATGCACATATGGCCTATCCTCCGTCGTTAATTTCCTTTCATGATTTCTGTCTCGTGATTTCCATCTGATTATCACCTTTATTCGACTTGTAGTGCCCGAAAGGTTTTCACTTTCAAGCCTCTCTCATTTTGATTTCTCTCAGCTTTCGTCGCCTTATGGTGCCTGTGGAGGTTTTCACCGGTAAGACTCTCTCATTTGTATTACTTTTAGCTGGGGATTAGGGTGTCACTACTAAGACTCTCTCGTGTTTCCTTTCTGCTGGGAATCGGAGTCTTTTCTGCTGAGAATCAGAGTGTTATATTCTGATAGGACTCTCTCACTCGCCTGACGTGGCATCTTTTGAAGACCGATCAGAAGGTCTTTCTTTGGACCTTAATGTGGGATTTGGATAGGGCTAGAAAGAAAGGGAATTGAAGGCTCAAAACAAAATCAATTTTGGGTTCAAAATTTACAACCTTCGGACCTAAATTTATTTATAATCAACACAATTTATTCTTTCGTCCCAGTTTCTTGCTTGGGGATTTTTTATATTTTTATTTACACTATGACCGAGCCGTGAAGCGCCTACGTATCCTCTTTGAGGAATCAGGTCAAACGTAGTTCCCAATTCCTCGTTGTTTTGTTTCTCCTTTTCATTCATTTTTCTTTTTCTTTATCTCTTTCTTTGTTGTTTTCTTTTCTTCCCTTTTTTTTCTCTTGTCTTTCAAACCTGTGTTTCTAGTCTTTGCAACTAACTCCGAAGGAGGGGTATGAAAGAATTTAAAATAAGGCTCAAGTGGTTGACGATGGATAAAGTGTTTGGATAGCAGAACAAAATGCCTTCGTCATTCCAATCTTCAAAACATGCCAAGTGTAAACAACACAATTAATATTCGTCATATCTTTAAAGCACTGATTGATAACCATATCGTCCATTCGCCTTTTCATCTATCATTTTAAAGTACTGCTGGACGATATTTTTATTTCAGTATCACGAACGAACCCCGTCTTAGCATGGCCAATTTTCCTTTAAGGGTTTCTTCATGTTTTACCTGCCCAAGTCTCACATGATTCGGGCTCCAAATAATCTCAAATCATTTTTATTTCTTTTTAAAATGACCTGATTATCTTCCAATTGCTTCATGATTAACCCTTAATATTAGGCCAAAATTATGTGCGATGTCATGTCATTAGAGTCGGCGTTCGAACAAATGACAAATTTAAAGATAGAAAAACTAAACAAAAAGACGCACTGGGTAATAAAAGACCAAAAGTTTCACTAAACGGAGAATTGGTTCAACTACAAACAAGCAAACCAAAAACACAAACCTGAAACGAGACTTGATAAGACTAGGCAAACTGAAATGACCAAAATGGAAAGATAAGAGGGTTTCACTACAAGACCAAATCTAGGTCACAACCCTGGAAACAACTTGGACAAAAGAAATGACAACAAAAACAAACCACCGAAAACTCCTCCTGATTAGCAAGCATGACTTCTCATGTACCAACTTCTACCGATTGGTTTTGCTTTGAAATACAGATCGGGCTTCTTAATTTTCCCTTCCCTCGTGTATCAATTTGATCACATGGGTCTAAGGGTGAGCTGGCAATGGATTTTGATTAATGTTGAGTGCCTCTGGTGTCTGAACCTCGATCTTATTGGTGTCAATAAGATTTTGCACTGCATGTTTCAGTTTCCAACATTTCTCGGTATCATGTCCGAGAGCCCCTAAACAATACTCACAGCTTACTGAGCGATCCACATTTGGGGTAGGGGATTTGGCAATCTTGTCTCAATAGGACTCAACAAACCTATCTGCTTCAATTTGTGGAACAGAGCAGTATAAGTTTCTCCCAACTCAGTGAATGTTCTTTGTGCCTTTTCCTTTCTGAAGGCATGATTCCCTCGGAAACCTGGTCCTGGAGGGTTATTGTAAGCCCTTGGTGGTGGATATGTGTTTCGGGGAGGGTGATTAGGGTGATTTGGGTGGTAGGGTCTGGCTTGGTAATGAGGTGAAGGACCTTTCGATCTGGACCAAGTACCCTCCTCTACCGTTGCAACTTCTTCTCTTCTCTTCTTCCCGAATGCAACCCCTGTGCCATTCTGAATAGCTTCAGTCGTTGCTTTTAACGTGGAATAGCTCAAGATCTTATTGGACTTAAGTCCCTCTTCTATCATTCCGCCCATTTTGACCACATCATTGAAAGATTTACCAATCGATGTCACCAAGTGACTAAAGTAAGTTGGCTCCAGTGTCTGCAAGAAGTAATCTACCATCTCGTTCTCTCTCATCGGGGGATCTACCCTTGCTGCCTGTTCCTTCCAGCGGAACCCAAATTCTCTAAAGCTTTCGGCGGGTTTCTTCTCTAACTTTAGCAATGATAAGCGACCAGGAATTATTTCAAGATTATATTGAAATTGGCCGATGAACGCTTGGGCCAGGTCATCCCATGTAAACCATCTGCTGGGATCCTGCCTGGTGTACCACTCTAGTGCAGACCCTCCCAAGCTCTGACCGAAGTAAGCTATCAGAATTTCATCTCGCCCTCCGGCTCCTCGCATTTTGCTACAAAAACCTCGAAGATGGGCTACTGGGTCACCATGTCCCTCGTATAGGTCAAACTTGGGCATTTTGAACCCGGCTGGCAACTGGACATCTGGGAATGGACACAGATCTTTGTAAGCGACACTCACTTGGTTGCCCAAACCATGCATATTCCTGAAGGATTGCTCCAGGCTCTTAACTTTCCGAATAACCTCCTCCCGTTCCAAACATTTGGGGTGTCTTTCCGATTCTGCCGGGTTATCCCATTGAGGGGTGTGTGAATGCGGTTCAGGAGCCCTAATGGTAGGCTTGGGAGAATAACAATGATTGTCATGGATTTGAAAAACCAGCTCACTGGACGACTTTTTGTAAAGTAGCAGGTGGAGGTGCCACAAAAATAGGGGTAACCGGAGGAGGAGTATTTTGTCTAGCTGGTGGAACCTGGGATGTATAAGGGTTTTCCCCTTGATAATATGGATAGATCGGGGCACTTGCCGAGGGGTCAATGGACGGACGCTCTAGTGCCGGTGTAAGAGTAGAAAGGTTTGGTGATGACTGTCCCCTACTCCAGGCTAGGTGCATCTCTGTTATTTGCTGTCTCAACCGGTCCATCTCCTCTTTCATGATCTGTATCTCTGTTTTCTCCTCATCGAGACTTTTGCCGGAACTAGACATGCTTGCTAGAATTGGACCTTTTGATCTAGTATGGTAACGGTGATTGGCCAGAATATTCTGTCAAGCCAACCGCTAAACTTTCTGAAATGCAACAAACTTGTAAGCTCACAGAGTTTAACAGATATGTTATCGCACGTTGGATGCAATGCACCTAGTCAGTTAACCATATATGTATTCACCGCATGCATTATTCCACATTTTCCTTTTCAATTATCCTTGAAAACCTCTCTCGTTATTAACCTCCCTTTTTTCATTTTCTTTTTTTTCAAATTGGAATAAAAACCTTGTTTTTACAAACACGGCCTTTCAGCGCCTCGGGGACGAAAATTATAAGGTTGTGAGGATCAATTGACCAAAAAACTACAAAATGCCCCACAAGAGGCCGTTTATGCAAAGTCAGCCTTCCGGCGTCCCTTTCGAGTACATTCGACCGTTTTTTAAAACGACATCGCTTCGATTTATTGAAAACTAAACACACATTTTTTTTTAAAAAAGGTGGTAAACTCAAACTTGATTTTGAGGCTACGGCCTTTCAACATTTTTGCATGGAATATTTCAAGGCGATTATTAAAAGAAAAAGGAAAGATTTCAAAGTGGCCATTTTTGCAAAACAGCCTTCCGGCGTCCTTTCGGAACATTCGGCTATTTTCAAAAACAAAGTTACTTTGATTTTATTGAAAAACTAAAACTTCGACATTTTTTTATTTTCTTATTTTTATTTTTTTTGAAGGGGTGGTTGGACCCGATGAGGGTTGCCTACGTATCCCACCTAATAGGGAGAATCAAACCTGCGTAGTTCGGTCATAAAGAACCATATCATTTTAAGAAAAGAAAACAAAGTATTTTTTAACAGCATTTTTTTTACTAACTTATTTTTCATAAAATTAACAAAATTTATTGGGAATTTGTTTTTCATTTTTCAAAAATTATTTTCAAAGAAACTAAACTGTTTTTCGTAAAATTAAGAAAATTTATTTGGAAATTTTTTTCTTTTGCACTTTTCAAAAATTGTTTTCAAAGAAACTAACTATTTAAAATTAACAAAATTTATTCGGAGATTTTTTTTTATATTTTTTTTCATTTTGTTTTTCAAAAATTATCTTCTAAGAAAAACATACCATTTTCCATAAAATTATTTTGATTTTTCACCTTGACATCTTCCACTTCTTACCCTTCTCTTTTTAATAACAAACCGGTCGGCACGTAAGATCGAAACAAATAAATGCACAGACAAAGATGCAACAAGTTGGTCTTTTGTTTCAGGTACACATGTCCTAGACAGGCCCAACCCCTGTGTTGAGCCTCCTAAGTCAAATATGCACATGATGCAAATAGACGTTCCTATCGGGGATCCGGCATAAGGTTTTGTTATTCTAAGTCATCATCCTGTTGGAAAAAGTGTCTAGACTGGCTTTAAATCGAGCGGACAACTCGAGTCGAGGAGTGTTAGTGCACCGGTAGCATGGATTTCCGGCTTAATTGACAATACTCCCCGCCTAAATATGTGTGACTACAAATCCTTCACCGGGTGCCAAGCACCACAGCTATCTTGAGAAAAAACGGGCTATGTCCAACAAATGCCCGATATTATATTTCAACGAGACTCAGAAGAGAAAAATGGGTATCGGCACAATTTATATACAGTTCACAAAATATCAAAGCCGTAAAAGCAACATTTAGCATATTAAATATAAACATGTAATAAAATCAGATAATAAATAAGCCAAATACAACAATTATTCAAAGCTCGATTTCTTAAACCCTGAACCAGTGGTTCTGGGTTTGTGTCCCCAGCAGAGTCGCCAGAGCTGTCACACCTCCTTTTGGCGCGCTTACCCCGAGGATAAACGTACAAGGGAGTTTTTCCAATTTAAGTGACAATATTCGAAATGGGATTATTTATTTATTTCAGAGTCGCCACTTGGAATAAATTATGGTGTCCCAAGTCACCGATTTATCTAAATCCCAAATCGAGGAAATTTTCGACTTTCCAAATGAAGTCTGCGAACCGTAAATTCTAAGTAAGGAATTCTGTTGACCCGAGGGAAGGTGTTAGGCACCCCCAGATCCCGTGGTTCTAGCACGGTCGCTTTAATTATTATAAATGGCTAACCGCGTTTGGTTATTTTTAAGAAAGAAAAAAAAATGAACATTGTTATTGAGGGGCCCCGCAATTTTATTTCTTCTATTTAGCTAGGCTCGTAACATTTTTATTTAAAAAAAAGGATAATCCTAAAGTGACTACATTTTTTCTATTTAGTTTGTCTCTAAAAGAAAAGAAAAGTCCTAAACAATTACATGCTTAAAAGACTACTCTATATTAGTAGAAAAGGTGTTCCCTTGAATGACAAATTTATTCTTCAAATTATAAAGCTAACTACAATTTGACAAAAACTAATAAAATAGAAAATAACAACAAATATTAATCAACAACTTGCTTTTCTATTTCATTTCAATACTTCAACTTCCAATTCAAGCTTACATCAACACATGATTTTTAGAATGTGTACCTGGTTTTGAAAGGAATGGAAAAATGGCAAATCAACAGGGCGGTGAAAATACAACAACAACAACAACAGTAACAACCAGCAGTAGCTTCAACACCTCAATCCCGAAAATCCCAGCAATACGGAGAAAAACAAAAAATAAACCAGTAAAAAATAGAAAAGAAAAATATATTCCAGATTTTCTCTTTGTTTTGGCTTTCTAGCTTTGAACTCTTTTCACTTCTCAAAAGAAACTCTCAAAAATTACATTTTTTTCTGTGTATACTTCTGTATCCAGAGTGTATATCGAGTGTATACCACAGCAGGGAATTTTTTTTATTTTTTCTTCTCTTCCGATTTTTTCTCTCTTTTTTCTCTACCTCTTTTTCATAAATCTTCTCTTCTATTTATAGGCAAGAATTTCGAAAATTTTCAGATCTTTTTATTAAAAAGAATATATTTTTTAATTTAAAGAAAACCCACTAATCCATGTTTTCCTCTCCATGTTTTCTTCCTTTATTTCCTTGCCCCCACTACTTTACGTTATGTGATTATGATTATTTTTGGCTAAAAATCTGAAATTTTCTTTTTGGGCCAAGGAGTTTTGGGTTGGGTAAGGGTGCTTAGGATTGGGCTTGTAACTTAATTTGCAAGATGGCCCAATCCAAATTTCTTCTATTTTGTTCTTCTCCATTATTCAACATCCTAATTAATAAAGCCCAAACATACTAAGATTAATTTATAAAAACTAAAAATTATCTTGAAATACTAATTAACTCATAATAATAATTATCACACAAAATTAAACATTAATAAAAATAAAATTGCACGATTTGGACATTAAATGCTTAAAAAATGCAAAAATACATATTTTTTATGACTTTTCATTTCTGTAAAATAAACTTAATTGTAAACTTGAATTTTATATACATATGCAACATATTTTTTGTATATTTTATTTATTTAAACAAGCAAATATGCACAGATAAAAATGCAAATAATACAAGAAAAATAACACAAAATTCACAACAATTGCAAGAAAACTAAAATTATTTTATTTTGAATCTTTGGAAGTATTTCTCTTATAGGGCAAAAATCACGTGCTCACATTATTCATCTTATTTTAGGGATTATTGTCTTGTTGGAGACTTAAATTGTATTATTTTAATCGCTTAAAATGAATTGGGAGTGTGTCCGTTGGCCTTGTCTTCACGAGAGGCGCCATCACGATCCGGGTCTAAATTTTGGGTAGTGACAAGATGGGGCTAATAGCAATGAAGAATTGATGAAGAATCAATAATAATAATCTGAATCCCCTTTCAAGATGACAAGGGTCCCCTTTATATAGGAGAGGTGAATTCTAATACAATACATGTCTAATAAATGATGAGGAAAGGCAATTGGTACAGATGTATAACGCCTTAGTGCAGATTGACACTATTCTTCTAGACCTTATCAGCCCTAACCACGTATTTTTGAGAGTTTTTTCGCCCTTCTATGACGATCATCGATTTGTGCTGCTCTGAGATCGACCTTCGTTGTGCTCCCTCAAGGGACGCACCTCGGGGCCATACCTCATATTCTCCTTCAAGCTCCTCGAGGTTGGGTATGGAATGCTACCATAATCCCAAAGTCGAACTCTTCCAATTTTAATTTATATATATATATATATATATATATATATATATATATATATATATATATATATATATATATATATATATATATTGAGGAATATATTATGTTACGTTTAGTATTGCGATACATAATAATATGTCAATTTTAATTTCTTAAATATTGTCTTCAATTAGAATTTAGACACACTAATATTTATATTTCACAAAAGAAATGGATAAGCAAAAGAGGCTAGTAAAGATTGTACAAATAATCTCCCAATGTACCACAGTTGTACACCCACGCCCTTAAAATTGGCATCTACTGACAAAGAATTCACTGCTCCTGGACTCAGCAAGTAGACTCAATGGCCGACCCCATTTATAGATAGATTGCAGATTTCTAGAGCTAGTGAAGAGCAGTTGCAGCAGTTTAGCAGAGTAGGACTGAGTGCAGTGACTCATCAGTTTTCAATCCTAAAAAGAAAACCAACCATGAATAAACTGTCACATTTTATAAAGCCAGACGTTTTCATCTAAACCACTGAATTTCATGCACACGCGCCTCAACTGATTGACCCTTTTTATAATATTCTTTCTTTTTCTTCTCACAATATTCTGTAATACTCCATGGGTTGTTTCAAGAAACTGAAACGAGAGTAAAGGATGGATAAAGGGGAAAAAAAGAGCCTAAAAGTGTAGTGGGTTGTGAAAAAGGACAAAACCCCACTACGAGGTAGAGAGTTAAAAAAGTACTACTAATAGGAGCACTAGAGCAGTGAATCAGACTTTCTAGACTTTTATTTTATTTTTAAGGGATTATTTAATTTTTGTTGAATAACTGTTGATATATATGTTGGTCTTTGTCTGCATGTAAGGCTTTGGGTCATTATGATGCAAAAAAATCGTTTTGCTGAAATAATACAGTGTGAGGATTCACAAACAAACAAAAGAGGAGAAAAAGAAAAGTGAGAGAGAAAAAAGATGACCAAAGACCTATAGGCCTTTGTGTAACATTATTTTTTTGTTGTTGCTTGTGTAAATGTTTGGTCTTGATGATGACTATTGAGGTTTCATGTCGGTTCTCAGATATGAGGGATTCTTGCTGAAAAAAGGTTAGCCCTTTTTTTTCTCTCTCTCTTTTTCTTTGGATCCTTACTTTATGGTAGAGCTGTAAGTTTCCAAGACAAAGAAAACAGTTTCTGGGGTTGGTTAAAAATTGAATCTTGAGCTTTAGAGTTTATATTAATGGTGGATACAAGCTGAAACCAATCAAGGTGTGTACTATTTGTTGAAAATAAAGTTTGACTTGTTTCTTGATTATATTGAAGTGGAAAGTTTGAAACTTTGCTTTGATTTTGGTGCAGGAAAAAAAAGATCTTTGTGATAAAGAGAAGTTCAAGAATATCCAATAACAAAGTTATAATGGCAGATTATGGTTCTTTACCATCTCCAAATGATAACTGTAGAAAAACCTCTTCCTCTTTTTTTGGTTCACCAAGGTTGTTCACTGGTTTTGCTACAAAGGGCTTTCCTGATACTGAGTCTATGATGAGTCCTACTTCAATACTTGATAGTAGTAAACCTATATCTGCTTTTAGAAACCCTTTTTGGTCTGATTCTAACTCAAACACTCCAAGATCCCCTAAACCAGATAGTAGGGTTCACTGGGAGAAACTTGACTCAAAAGGGGTTGGTCTTGGCCTTGTTGATGCTCTCATTGATGAAAAATCTGATTCCAAAGAATTGAATCCTGTGAGCAGAATGGTTGTTTTTGGGTCACAGTTAAAGATTCAGATCCCTAACATGCCTCCCTCTTTTCATTCCCCTACTGATTCACCACCATCTCCTGGTGATTTTGGTATCAAGACTAGAAATTCTCAGTTAGGTTCTTTCTCCCCATCTCCTATGAAGAAATCTCCATTTGGATCTTCTAATTCAAACATGGACATCCCACATTCACCAGGGGCATTCAGTAGTCTCTCTGCCGCTGAGATGGAGCTTTCTGAGGACTATACTTGTGTCATTTCATATGGTCCAAATCCAAGAACTACTCACATATTTGATGATTGCATTGTTGAGAGCTGTTGTGGTGTTGTTAAATACTCTGCTTCAAGAAAAGAAGATGAGCATTTTCCTAGTCTGCCAATGAGCTATCCCTATCCTTATTCCTCTGAGAGCTTTCTCAGCTTTTGTCACTCTTGCAAGAAAAGTCTTGGATTAGGGAAAGACATTTACATGTACAGGTAATCCCAATTTTCTATTTTAAAATTTCAAACTTGTCTAGGGACTTTTTGATCTGTTTATTAATGTGGTCATGAGATTGAGATTTTTCCCTTTTCATGATTTAATTGTTATTTGAGACTTGTTTTGAGTACTGTTTTCTTGGACATGGTAATCTTGACACACCCTAGGCAAATTTCTTGTAGCATTTAGAGTTTCTCCAAAGGTTCTGTATCCTGTAAAAGACCATTTAAATTTTAAAGTATCTTATAAGTATGTTTTAAGTTGCTAATTTCAGTTTATAAATTTATTAATCTGGCATGACTCATGATTTTTGCTTTTTGTTTTTCATAAGTTAATTGTTGTTTGATATACCTTTTTAGAACAGTTTGCTCTAGGACATGGTAAACTGGACATTCTCTTAGCAAATTTCTAGCAGCATTGAGAATTTCTGTAGGGCTATGTATTATCAGAGACTAAATCTAAAAGTTATCTTAGATGCTAAAGTTTTACACCTTGTTCTACAATATTATATTTAGTACTTTATAGATTAGTAATACATTGCTAAAACTTTACTTTTTGTGATGCATTATGTCCTGAGTTGTATTTCTGTACTGTGTTCTTTTTAGAGGTGAGAAGGCATTTTGCAGCAGTGATTGCAGATACAAAGAAATGATGTTGGAAGAGGGAATGGATAAACCAGAGACTGAAGATGCATATGGTATTAATTCTTGATAGTAACTGAGTCACTCAAGGCTGATGGCAAGTTTTATCTGTAGAAGAAGAACTTGAGTGATTATTGCAGATTCAAAAACTGTTTTTTGTAATTTGGCATAATTGAATCTGTTTTAGATGTATCTGTCATTTTTTTGTTTGTTTTTGGTTTAGGGGTAAGAAAATGTCTTTGTTGAGGAGCAGGAAAGCTGATGAGTTAATTGATGAATTTTTATTTGAAAGAAAAGATGTAGTTGGTGATTATGGTGTCTGACACTACTAGTATGCTTTTTGAAAGTTTTGTATAAATGATGTTGATTGATGATGTTAGATTAAAGCTGTTGGCATTATCTTTGATTATTGTATTATAATATTGAGCTAATCAATCCTATAATAATGCACACATCATCATAACCAATGACCTTAATTGAGTAGATTCTTTTCTCTTTGGGATGTCCTCTTCATTATTTGTTGATTGGCCAAGTATAGCTACTTTGACCGGGCTTTCATATTAAATAATTCAGCTAGAAACTATCATGGTGTAGTCTTATGCAAGTAATGATTCTACCTATGCCATTGTTTAATGAGTGTGACAGCCTAGATGAAAATAAAAAAAAGAGATACGGATAAACACTAAAAAATTGAACTTATTTGTTCGGGCACGAAGTTTAAGAAAAAATAAATTTTTTAAAATTTGTGGTTTTAAACAAGTTAAATAGTGATCCAGACTATTTGTATGATTATAAAAATTTTTCATTATAGGTAGAATTAGAGTTAAGTTAAATTGTTTATAGATTTAGAATTTGGAACAAATCAAAAAAGAACTAGATTCACATAAATTAAAACTAAGTTCTCATTAAGAATAGAATTGAAAGTTTAAGTTAAAATATTTTTAAATTTAGAAATAGGTAAGTGTTTCTTAACACACCAAACAATAAATATGTTCAAATGAACTGGGGTAATTTTCAAAATTCAACTTTCACACACAAATGTTGTACTTTAACAAACTTTTTTTTATGTTAAATTGTGTCTCGCATAATTTATGAATTTAAAACTATAGAAAAGATGATTTTTTGTTTTCTCAACAAGTTGTTAGTCTGTTGAAAATGTTATCAAGAGCTAATTGACAATGTTGGGCTAATAGTCTTAGCACCAATTATATGAACCTGTAATACACCAAAAAACATTTAGTAGTACTAGAAAGAAAGTAAATGAAATACATTTGTCCCAAAGAGTAACAGAAATCAGAAGGTATATGAAGATGGTTGGAGAAGAGGAAACAGGCATGGGGCTGAATGCTGATCACTGGTGACTGATAAAATCTGAGAGAGAGAGAGAGCTGCAACAGTACCAACAACTGAAGAGATAAATAATGAATGCAAGTTGGGAATTGGGACCATTACGGCATTATGTAACTCATTTACCAACTTCCCACTCTACAGTACTCTTTTAACCTACTTGTTGCCTTCTTCCCCTTGTTATTCTCCCCCCCCCCAGGGGCAGCAGATGCACCTAGCCCGCCCATGTCTGACCCAACCCAGCCCATTAGCATATTGGTCCAACGCATCCTCTTTTAAATTAATGGACCAAGGCTGTGTTAAACTTGTAAATTGAGTAAAAATTATATGGGGTAGTCAAATTTTAAAATGGTATTTACTTTTTATCTAGCACTAATAATAATAGTCACTAGTCTATTAAAATTAATATGAAATATTGTGTTTACCCTTTCTTCTAGCATCCGACGTCTATGATGTTGATTGTAGAGACTAACACATATCAGTATAGTAACTTTTGAGCCATTTTTTTAGCCATTCGAAGAAAAATGTTTCTTGTGTTACAATTTTCTGCAACGGAAAAGTTTCCAAGGGTACAACTTAGACTTGTTTTCAAGGCTTTAACAATTGTGTGTTGGAGTTTTATGGTATGCTCTGCATTTTATAATTTCTTTTTTTTTTCGTCGTGGAGATTGAGGTTGTCGTCCGTTGTTATCAACTGTTCAAAGGACCCTTTTTTCCATGGAAAATGTTCACATAGTTGAATCACTAAGTAACTATACATGTGGGGAATTTAAGAAATGTTCATACATAGAGTTCCTTGTTGGATCGTCGCTAAAACCTTTGCCGGAATCCTTTCTCTATTAAACTCCTTTTTGTCAATAACTTTTGGTTTTTTGCTACGTTATGGATCATGAACTTACAGTCACAAGTTTAAAAGTTAGGGACACTTGGTCCTGAACTTAAAATTACAAGTTCAAAAGTTAAGGATACTTGGTGCTGAACTTAGACTAACAAGCTCAAAAGTTAAGGACAATAGGTCCTGAACTTACAGTTACAAGTTCAAAAGTTAAGGATAATAGGTCCTGAAGTCCTAAACTTAGAATAACAAGCTCAAAAGTGACAATAGGTCTTGAACTTAGGCGAAAAAGCCCAAAAGTTATGGACAATAGGTCCTGAAATTAGACTAACAAGCTTAAAAGTTAAGGACATTTGGTCATAAACTTTGTGTTTCAAGTTCAAAAGTTAAGGACACTTGATCCCGAACTTAGAGTTACAAGTTCAAAAGTTAAGGACACATGGTCCTGAACTTAGACTAACAAGCTCAAAAGTTAAGGACAATAGGTCCTGAACTTACAGTTACAAGTTCAAAAGTTAAGGACAATGAGTCCTGAAGTCTTAAACTTAGAGTTGCAAGTTCAAAGTTAAGGACATATAGTCCTGAAGTCCTTAACTTAGAGTTACAAGTTCAAAAGTTAAGGACACTTGGTCCTGAACTTTTATGAAAGGGTATTTTCTTCCGGGTAGGTAAAGTTTATTAAAGCAATGGCTAAAGGTTTACCACATTTTAAATAGTGGCTTAAAAGTAAATACATATTATTAGTGGCTAACCGTATACTTCCCCATAGATTGATAGTAGTTGGCGTGAGATTCTTTTTGTGAAAAGGATGAATAATTGGCACCATGTGACAACATATAATGTAATTGGTATATTTTTGGCCTTAGATTATATTTGCCAAAGGCAGCCCAAAAAAATTTGCATTATAGAGGCAAATCAAAATACCCTACTTCCCTGTTTATTCTCTTTCTATAACTCCCTCTTTACCTCTCTTTCTCCTCCCAATTCCACCATAAAACTGTCACTCGATGGCCTTCACTGCCTTCATACTCACTATCTCATTGGTCTTTCTTTACTTTTATCGTTCTTGTTCGGGCAAGACTCGACACAAACAAGAATATGTTAAGAGTCAAAAACTTAAGGCCACAAAGTGATAATTGCATCCCTATGTAAAATACTTTTGTTTCTAATTGTTAGACTACAATTCTTGGGAATCATTTTTAAAGTTTAAACTTGAATGGCTAGTATGGTTTTCTTTTTCAAGAGTCAATTGACAATTGATAAAGTAAATTTAAGCACAAAAAATTCTTCTGTCATAATATGACAATTCAAAAATTACAGAGAAAATTATTTGAGGTTGTTCCAAATCATGATCTTATTATTCAAGTCAATTTTCCTCAATGCCAAAGTTGGACTGGATTTATATATTTTTGCCAACGGAAGGAAGGCGAGGGCGCAATATCACTATATTATCTCAATGTTAGTGGGCTGTTACTTTTTGAAGACCATAAAGGAGGAGAAATTGACACACAAATAGGAAATATATATATATATATATATATATATATATATATATATATATATATATATATATATATATATATATATATATATACATATTTTTAGACTTCTTAAAGATTCAAAATTGTCTCGATTCTACTTTTTTTTATGATATATCTATACTAATAGTGTATTGTTAACGTCATATTTCCCGACCGTATATCGGCCGCATAGTGATTCAGAACTTGATATAATTTTGAGAATCATTATGCGATCCAGTATGTTGCCACTTAACCATTTCGCGGGCCGCACAATCCATAGCAAAACTAACAGGAGAAAATTTCAGAAAGAAGTTCTAAGGTCCATTATGCGACTGCAAATCAACCGCAGACCCGTCGAGGCCTGCCCAATTCTAGGGACCATTTCAACGGTCTCCTTTGCTGGCCGCATAGTTGTTTTGTGGTACGGTCAGCAACCGTACCCCACTTTATAAGTTTAAGTTTTGTAAAAGTTTCACCTGATCCCATTTCTATAAAAATTATTTGGGGGTTATATTGGCAGGTTTTAACTGATATTTTAGAGAGAGAAAAGTGGTTTATAGTGAGAGGAGGAATTCCTAAACTAATTGTTTATCAATCCTTGTTCAAGACTTGAAGAATTTACAAGGTCTTCATCCAAGAGGTAAGGTTCGATGCCCTAGTCTTCAATTTTGAGTTTGGGATAGAAAATGGGTAATGGAGAGTGTAATTCTTGGGTATGGAGATGTTATCTATGCATGCATGTACCAACAAAGTTGTGGGAAGGTTGTTGAGCTCAAAGGGATAGATATTGGGTTGTGAGATGAATAAATATACCACAGAAGGACCTTAAAATCATAATTCCACCTAGTATTTTATAAAATGCTCAAATAAGCTCAAACTACGAATATCTTCCTAATTTGTGTTGATTTTGTTATGTCTCAAAATAGATTGGGTTGCTAGAATTTTTGGATCACTGTAGTACTTAAAGGATCTCAAAGCGAGGTATGTTGACTAAACTCCTCTTGTAGAATTGAAGCTCGTGATGTTTTTGTAAGTTGTAATTATGATTGGCTCAAGCTCTTATGTCTCATGCTCCGAGCTGAATTTTAATTTTTGATAAAGATTGAAGCTTTGTTATCCTGAATAGTTTCTTATGAGTTTTATTTATGGTTTGAAGTGATTTTGATTAGATTTGAGCCATCCGGAGGTTATTTCAATCGAGAAGTTCATTTTAAAGTACGGACATATAAGAATCTTGGAATGATTCGGGTTTTGTATTCATGGTGGATATAGTATGCAAGGAGAATGGATGCATTCTGTTGCTTAAAGGTGGGGTTACTTCTTTAGGTAGTTGTGTGCTAATAGAGTACAAGTCATTTGGATCATATTGGCGGTGTATTAGAGATTAGAGCAAAGTGGATGACTCTCGAGAAGGTTCTAATTAGTTCATGATTCATATGTGGTATTTGAGGATCCCTGGATTTGTATATGGAAAAGATCCAAGATTTGCATCGGATGGTGTAGAGACTTGCCGTATTTATGTATCAATAGTGAATCTACATTTCAGTATCAGAAAGGTTAAATGAATTGTTTCAATTCACTGAAGATTTCTTCAGAGTGGTTTTGATGTTATTTCAAGGGATTTAACGCTCGAGTAGGTTTGTATTGTATTTTGGGACTTATTGGCATGATTGGAAATGATTCCGAGGGGCTTGGGTGAGTTTTAGGGTGGTCACTAGCATTTTTCCTTATTTTTTAGCAGCTGGTTTGCTGGTGCTGGTTTTCTTCTATGCGTTCGCATGGAGGAAACACGTTCGCTGTTGGTTGGAAGCTAAAGTTTCGCATTCGTGATGAAAGGGTTGCGTTCGCATCATGGGTGAGACGGGTCAATTTTGTCATTGCATTCACGGTAGGGCCCCGCATGCACGTAGGCTTGGTAGCTACTAAAACACAATCTCGTGCCTGGGACCACGTTCACATAGGGTCTTTTGTGGAGCTGGTATTTTTGGCCTTCGCGATCCCGTGATCGCGATGCATAGGCCTGGCAGACTTAAATAAGTCTATTTCGAGGGTTTGTTTATTTCATCATATTTTGAGATTGGAAGCTCGAATTTTGGCGATTTTTGAGGCAATTTATACAATTTGGATTTGGGTAAGTATTTTTTATTTAGGCTTGATTATTATACATAATTTCAACTTCGATTTTGGTATTTGATTAATGAATCTAAAAGAGAAATTAGGGAGGTATTTGGCAAAACTTTTTTAAAATGAATATTTGAGATTTGAACATCGATTCAGAGTTGGCTTTGAGTGGAACTAGCATGGTTGGACTTGTGTTTTAATGGATTGTCGGAGTTTGTGAGTTTGGTAGGCTTCTAGAGTGCGGGCTCGGGTTGACCTTTTGGTTGACTTTAAGTATTTGATTAAAGATTCAATCTTTATCATTTTGGTTTGGTACCTTTGGCATTATTTGATATTTTTAGTTGCTTTTGGCTTGATTCAAGCTGTTCGGAGGTCTATTCGTGTGGGGAGGAATTTTTAGAATATTATTTTGGCTTGCTTGAGGTAAGTATCTTACCTAAACTTGGTTGAGACACTAGTCGCCTAAGTTATTGTGATCGCTATGTGCTATGGGTGGCGCACATGTGAGGGATTGAGACCATGAGCAGGGTATTATTTATGTTCGGGGT
This sequence comes from Nicotiana noctiflora, assembly GCA_032618575.1. NCBI lineage: Eukaryota > Viridiplantae > Streptophyta > Magnoliopsida > Solanales > Solanaceae > Nicotiana > Nicotiana noctiflora. The sequence goes on along the minus strand of JASVEL010008402.1, from coordinate 28,877 downwards.
AGTGCTTAGGCTATAATATGTCTGGAATTAATTGCTAAGCCTCATGTTGTTATGTTTCTTATGTATGTACCCCTTCGTGAGCTATCTGAACCATGGTTGATGTTACACATAGATTACTCTCACGGTTGAACATGATAATTATTATTTTTGTGATGTAATTGCTTGATTTAAGCTATGATAGCACACTTCGCACATGCCAACACTTTAGCATGTTACTTATACCAGGCCATGCGTATGAAATTTGGTATTTATTGTTCATGTACATGTAAACTTGTGTATCTGCTTTCTGTATGATATGAATTTGATTGGTAGCACATGGGTTACCCGTGCGATTGTGATTATTGGCACGTGACTTGTGCATGCGGTTGTGACTATTGACACGTGAGATGTTTGTACGTGATTGTTACTATTAGCACGTGAGTTGTTTGTGCGGGATTGTTATTATGGGAACATGCATTGGATGTGCAGCACGCGAGTTCTCTGTGTGGTTGATATATGATAGCACGTGAGTTGTCCGTATGGATCCAAGATATTATTTGGCACGTGAGTTGTCTGTGCAATGGGTGAGTTGTCCCTGCAGTTGATATTATTGGCATGTGAGTTGTACTTGCAGCGTGTGGATAAGGATTCGTCCATCTAGGGTATGTTTCTCTCTTGATGGTGTACACGCAATTTGTGAGAAACTAATGTGTTTCTAATTGATGTGGACTTTGGTAAAGTTGATCATTCGTTGGACTTTGCATTTCTTCTCTAGTTACAATTTCCTTGGATGTATACATGATTTTGTTGCATCTCTTCTCTATTTGCTTGCTTTGAAATATATAGACGACTTTATGCATATCTTTATTATATTTCACCTTACTTGATGAGATGAAACACGATATATATCTTTTCTATATGTGAATCTGTGTTACTTGACTTGCTTAATCACGCGTACCTTCTCTGTGTGCAAGTTTGATGATTTAATGATATTGGACGCATATCTTCTCTATATGATGGATTGTTAACTAAAAGAGAGCATTCCACATTATCTTTGGGCACCGAGGAGTCTATATCTATGATTTATGACTTGATAATATTTTGTTGTGCACTTGTGAGCTATATAAATTGGACAGGTTACTAGCAAGCATCATTTATAATTATTGCAATTATTATCTCACGAGGTTAGTTATGATACTTGTTAAGTACACGGGGTCAGTTGTAAGCATATTACACTTCTGCACCTTGCGTGCAGATTTTGAAGCAGAATTACTGTAGATGACGGAAGTTAGAATTGAAAATGTACCTGCTCTCCCGATGTAGCTACTACTTGTCCTTGGAAGTTTTTGATTCTTACTCTGTTTATGTATATTCTAAATAGATGATGTATTATTTTCTTACCATCATTATAAATTTAAATCTTAGTGACTCATGACTTGTACTACCGATTCTTGAGATATGTATAAAAACTCAGGTATTCATTTATTGATTATTTATTATCTTCATTAGAATCGTGTAACTATTATTTGGCTTACCTAATGGGTTGTGCTAGATGCCATTATGACTAGATGGATTTTGCGTCATGACATAAGGCTCAAAACACTACAATTAATATAAAACCAAGACTCGAAGATCAAAATTATTTTCTTTAACTTTCAAACTTTCAAACTTTGTCGAACGCGTCCGGATCACACTTAGATATTCCGGATCACAATCAAACTTTGCACATAAGTTCCAATCAACCAAATAAACATATTCAATATCTCAAAACCACAATAAGAGTCCGATAACAGTAAAGTCAACTCTCGATCAAATGTATGAACTCTCTAATTCTTCAAATTACCAACTTTCGTCAAATAGAACCAAAACCTTCTAGGAACATCCAAATTTAAATCCGAACATATGCACAAGTCCAAAATTAATATACGAACCTATTAAAACCATAAAATTTCAATTTCAAGGTCGTTTACTTAAAATTCAAACATTAGTCAACTCTTCCAACTTAAGGCTTCAAAATTGAGAATTACTCTATCAAATCAATCTCAAATTTCCTGAAAATTAAATCAACCATACATGCAAGTCATAATACTTCATGGGAAGATATTCAAAGTCTCATACCACCGAAAGGAAGGCTAAACCTCGAAAAATAACCAGTCAAATTGTTACATCGATGGACGTGAGAAAATATGCACAAACACTATAACCAACTAATAGTTCGGCATATAGAGAAGATACACATTTGAACAAGTAACTTATCAATAATTTCATATACAAAAAATATGAGTGAAACATCGAATACCATTAACAGATTGCAGGTAGAGAAGATAGGCTGAAGTGTCAACAATTCATCAAAAGTTGCGTAGAGAAAAGAAATGCATGAATAAGCAAGTCAAGTTACATAGAGTGACATATGGAGAAGATATGTATCGTGAAACATTACAGCAATTTAAGTGGCATATAAAGAAGATATCCATAAAAGGCATGTATACATTCTAGAGCTAGCATATCGAGAAGATACACAGTAAAAATTATGTATACATCCGAGGAGTTTGCATATAGAAATGATACACAAAATCCAACCACTAGCTAGTTTTTTATAATTCGTGTGAATGTCATAGAGGAAAAACATGAGAAGACAACCCTAGGAGACGATCCTTACTCACACTTCGCACGGATGACTCTTATGCCATAATCACCACATAGACAACTCACGTGCCATGATACCAACAACTGCATGGACAACGCACGAGCTATCTATTTAGTCCATCACACAGAAAGCATATACAAGGCTATATATATACAATCAATGAATATCAAATCACATACTCATGAACTAAGAAAAATAGCATGCTAAGGTGTATGCATGTGCAAAGTGTACAACTGCAGCTCAGATTAGGCGGGTATGCCATACATAAATGTGTATCATGACCAAACAAGAAATCAAGACCTACAGTTAAGTTTTAGTATGATTTGAAAAGTTCACGGATTCATTCAAATGTACAAAGCATGATAGCAGGAAGCACATTATCCAAAACAAGGCATAGTATAGCCTAAAGACTACTCCGATCATAAATTATACATAGCACCTATATACGCTCGTTACCTCGCATATACGTTTCTTCTCACACATTCCAATTAGACAAATAAGGTCATGTCCCTTGGTTATTTCCTCATTTAGATTAGGCAAAATACTTATCTCATTCGGGCTACCCTTCAATCACAAATCGCATAAAAATCTCGCTCTAGCTCTCCAATCACTTAAATTCAAGCAAATCATCAACTAGTGAAGTCAAACAATGCTATAGGAATCAACCCCAATGCATAAAGTTTCAATTTTTGAAGAATTTCTAAAATATCAACAAAAGTTTATGAGGGCATGCATGCTCGAAATTCAAGACCAATACCAAAATCTAATGATTCATAATCTTGTGAATCCAAATATATAATTAGATTTCAAAAGTGAGTCCAAATTGGTACCCAAAATACACTTTCTTAAAATGTAGGCAAAAAAATTTCCTGATTAATGTGTGTAAATCCATGAAAAATCACGATATATAATCAAATCCAAGTAGAAATTATTTATTATAAAGTAATAATAAAAATCTCCTCCAAATTCTCCTCTTACCGAGCTCCAAAACTCAAAATAATAAAATATAAGTGAACCCTCGAAATATAACATGCTGCCAGGGCCTTCACTTCTGCGCCCACTCTACCACATTTGCAAGCACAACATTTGCAATCACAGACTTGCTTTTGCGAGCTCCCAATGCTGAACCATATCACGCATGTGCGAACAACATCTTCGCAAAAGCGGTACCACTTCTACACAACATGCCCCGCAGAAGCGACCACACACCACAAAAGTGCAAATCGTATGTGCGCTCTAATCATCGCAAGTGTTACTATGCACCTATGCTCCTGTATCTACAGATGCGACTAGCCTCCTGGACAAGCCAATTTTTCAGATGCAACAAACTTCCCGTAGGTGCGACTTTGCACCTACCTACTAATATCCGCAGGTACGATGCACCAGAACCAGAAATGGCAAACACTCTAGATGATTTGGAATCAATACTAAACACACCCGAGCTCCCACTCCAAAAAATTTGAATTAAGAATCGAACATCAAAATTCTTCTCTTAACTTTCAAACATTCCAACATTTACCAAATGCGTCTGAATCACACTTAAACATTTCAGACCACAACCAAAATTTGCACGCATGCTTCAATCAACTAAATGGATCTATATAAGTCTAAAAACCAAAATAACAGTCCGATAATATTGAACTCAACTCCCAATCAAACTTACAAACTCTATGATTCTTCAAATTGCCAACTTTCGACAATAGAGTCAAAACCTTCTACGAATATCCAAATTAAAATCCGAACATAGGTCCAAGTCCAAAATCACTATACAAATCTACTAAAACCATCAAATCTCTATTCCCGTGTCGTTTACTCAAAAGTCAAATATTGGCCAACTCTTCCAACTCAAGACTTCCCAATTGAGAATCACTCTATCAAAGCAATTCCGAACCACTCAAAAATCAATATCAACCACACATGCAAGTCATAATACACTATATGAAGCCACTCAAAGTCTCAAATCATAGAATAAAATGTTATAAGTCAAGATGATTTGTCGGGTTGTTACACGTTGAATCCAAAGCTCCACCACTTGGAACACCTTCCTTCAACTAAGTAAAACTCTCTTTTTTCTTTTCTAACTTTAACTTTACTCTTTTCATGCACTCTGTAATATATATTTTTTACACCATATTATGAAAGACAGACTCCTATTTATAGGTGTAGCAATTGTTTTTTAATTAAATTAGAAGAAAATGGAGTAATAAATTATAAAATCACGTAGAACATGAGATGATGAATGAATTAGTGTGCACTTAATGGTAGAACATGGGGTACTAGTTACAAAAGAGTTATAATCATTTCTACTGCACTAAGTAGTGGGAAATTAGGGTTATTTTCAAGAACATGGGATAATTAAGAAGAGATTATGACATATTTTATTTTAGTGTTAAAATGACAATATTCTAGCAGGTTTTATTTCCCTCTTTTGGATATCTTTGCCTTTTGAGATTATTATTGGAATTAATTTAATGTAATTGTATCTTCTTTTTCTTTCCCCACTATTTTTCTGAATGATCTTTGTACTCCTATTCCAAACCGGAACCAATTTAAATTTGTAATGGCCTAGCAATGTACAAATTTCAAAGCATCTAAGACATTGTCGATCAACTCTAGCATTGACTGGTGGTTCAAACTTCTGAGCTATGCAAACGCATCCATAATTGGCAAATGTTATCTTGTGTATGTTTATATAAAATAATTTTGTAATAAATGTATAATTTTTTACATACTATATCTAAACTCATATCATACAGATTAGAGGCGGAGTCAAAAATTAAAGTTTATGGGTTCTAATTTACCGGATAACTCATAGCTTGTTTTAGTTACTGAGCTTGCAGTAAAAATATTTATATATATTTAATGGATTTCTTCATACAAATACAAGATCTAAACAAAAACATTTGGGTTCGTTTGAACCCATACATAATACATTGCTTCCGCCCTTGATAAAGACAACAATTGTAGTAATATAAATGAACTTCAAATGTATGTTGTTTATGAGCGTTTTCTTTCTCACAGAAAGAGTGGTAATATCCAAATTTGTTGAATTAAGTAATTCTCACTTCCTTACCAGAAACAAACATTTTAAGCTAAGTTTGTAGGAATTATTGCCCGTTTCTTCTACTTATCAACTATAAAAAAAAAAGTTATTTTTGAAGTTTTTTACAGTAAGTCTGTAATTTATATTTTTAAGATGAAATATTTGTCATATCCACTTGAGATGCGACTAAATTCATTACTCTAGAAAAGGCGTAGGTGTAAAACAATGCATTTTACATATGTCTCAGCGGCGTAAGCCCCATGTGAATTCAATTTTAATATCTTATGAAATAATATATTTAGAGTAAATATTTTTAAATAGGTAAAATTGCATAATAATTGAAGAAAAATATAAATAAGTAATATATATATATATATATATATATATATATATATATATATATATATATATATATATATATATATATATATATATATATATATATACATATATATATATATATATATATATATATATATATATATATATATGTGTGTGTGTGTGTGTGCGCGCGCGCGCGCGCTCTCCATCCCCACAAAAAACTAGTCAAAACTATTCATTATATGCTAGTTACAAGCACAAGTAACTTAAGTTGAAAAGAATTAAAGTTTTGTACGTGATTGAACAAAAACAATGACTAACATACAATTTGAACTTTAAACTTGCTGTTATGGAGGAGAATGGAGTTTTTTTTATATTTGCAAAAAAAAAATTGACTGTTTGTTATTTTTGAGAGACAGTAGACATGATAAAGAATTGAGAAAGACCATAAATTAGGGCTTCTAGCAACAAAAAAAGGTCTTGAATTTTCAATTTAATATTTTAATTCTCTTTTAAAACACTTGACTTCTGAGAATTTGGGTATTACATTAAGGACTTATTCAATAAAATTTATTCTATTTTGAAAAAGTTTCTTGGGCATACGCCTCACTGCAAAAACGTGTCTCAACACCCGGTGTACGCCCCTAATTGTTGAGCGTACGCCTCTTGAGGCCTTCGCCCCCCACCATCCCCTCGAGGCATTTTTGGGAAGCCTGGCCCCAGGGCACGCTCCGGAACTCACTCTGAAAATGCCTTTTAAAATACTAGTATAGAATACAGAAGGTTTACTAATAAATTGGTAGAACTTGCAAGCAATTTAATAAAATATATAACTTGTGAACAATTAAACAACACATGCAAATTTTGCAAATCCAGTAGAATTTTGCGAACAATTTATATCAAAGTTATGATTGCTCAACACCTAAATCAAGTTTACGTAATTCCTCCTAACCATCCGGATATTACTACAAAGCAATCTAATATAGAAACTACCCTATCTATTCCAGTTTCAAAGAGAGGGGGAACATGAGCGCTCAATCAATATGATTATTGATACAAATGTCCTAAGATCTTCAGAAATTCAAAATGGTGGGCAAGATGATCACTTGGTTCACTTTGAAAATGAACGACAAGTTCAACTATCTCAAGAGGAACTCCAAAGAATCTATCCTCCGTGGAGGTTTTCAACTATAATCAAACTTCAAGGAAGAAGGATTCAACACCATCTCCTTAAAAAGAAGATTCAAGAATTGTGGAAGGTAAAAGAAAATTTTCCACTGATTGATCTAGGTTCTGACTATAATATCACAAAATTCAATAATGAAGATAGTATGCTGAGAGCTCTACACAATGGACCTTGGTTTATTTTTGGACACTTTCTGTCAGTTCAAAAATGGGTTCCAAATTTTATTGCTTCTGAAGCAAGAGTGTCTCAAACAGCCGTTTGGATACGTCTAGCACATTTACTAACTGAGTTTTATGATGGATTAATCCAAAAAAAATTGGTAACAAAATTGGTAGATTGTTAAAAATCAATGCATGTACATCCTCAACTCTTAGAGGAAGATATCCGAGGTTATGTATTGAAATGCCATTGGAAGTTCCCGTCACCCCTTTTGTCTTCATTGGTCATCATATGCAGGATATTCTTTATGAGGGGGATAATTTTCTACGTAAGAAGTGCGGCATATTAGGACATTCCATGTCCAAATGCCAATATATAGTCTTAAATGACCTTCCTACTCAAACCCTTGTGGATCCAGTTACCAACCAATCCAAGACTTCAAATGGATTCCAAGACAAAAAAAGAAAATGTTTTGCAGCTGCCTAAGGAAAAGACCTGGCAAACAGTAAGCTTCTCCAAAATGAAGAAAGCCAATCGCAAGATAAAGTTGATGAACAATCCATCTGGTAAGTTACACGGCCCAATAAACTCCCTATAAGGTAACTACCCATCCCTCTTATTAAATGAACAACCTGTAGAAAGAGATCCCACGAGTAAAGTTACCAACTATGCTTCATCTTCCAAAATCTTGGATAAAAATTCAATCCAGAAGCCCAACATTGCTACCGGCAACAAGTTTGAGGCCTTGGTAACTCCGCCCAAGTTAACTAAAATGGATATCACTGAATTAGAATATAATGAGCTAAATTTTATGACTATTGACACGACCATCACTCATAAACTAATGACCACTTGGTAGCCGATAATTTAAACCAATTAAATCGCATGCAAAGTCATCATACTCTATCTAATCCTAATAAGTTCCTAAGTAGTCCTATTGTCACCCCTAATACTATTTTCAATGCTGCCCAAGATGATAATGGCCTACTAGTCTTTACTACTAACCACAACATTACTTGTATGGAAGATAACTCTCATCTCTAAAATGATCAACACTTGTCCCAATAGAAATTTCCTACCCCACAAATGGCCAATAAGGCCAAACACGTATTGGAAACAAAATATGTCCAAAATCCTATTAATACCACTCCCTCAGACAATCTTAAAGACATGCAAATAGATGCAATTACTGAACACCACCCTACTTCATCAGTTTCCATTAAACCATCTACAGAAAACCCCTAGACTGCCTCAATATAAAACCTTAACTCCACCCTAAAAATGCCATGAATTCCAATCTCTCAAAGACGGAGATATCATTTGATACAAATCCTAAGATACTAACGATTCTCAATATGTCAAACCCTCTACTCCTTCAAAATGCATCAACGGGCAACCAAATATTTTTCATCCAACCCCCACTGCCTCAATATCATCAACCCCTCTCTTGGATAGAACAAGCCTTGATGAGCCATGCATTATCATTCAAAATGATATTGGATGGACAAGAAACAAAATATTGTTCTTCAAAACTCTCACTTCCTAGCTCAACTAGTCTCAGAGGGAATGCACATGGCCATGAGCAACTACCTCAACCATGTGTGGATGAACAACGTTCTTCATCCATTGGCCCCATAGATGAACTTAAATCTAGCCCAGTCAATGAGGAACCAATGGAGTTTACCACCCCAAAAACATGCAAGTGGAGTTCCCATTCTTTCCTCTGTAGGAGATCTCCAACATGAATCCAATATTTATGCTTTGGTCCACCCAAATCAACAGTGCAACACCCCAAGTGAATGCTCACATGCAAGCTCCACCACATGCAACAATGTTCCACCATACGATCCTGTAAATGTTTCCCCTCCTATCCATATAATGTTCCTCAAGATTACTTCCCTCTCAATCTACCAGAACAAGGATGTCACGCTCCAACCTCGGGAGGCGCGACCAAGTCTCAATCGAGTGAACCCAACTAAGCAAGCCTTATCTAAATACTTTCTACCCAACTCAATACAATTAAAGGATCGAATTTCGTTTAGTCGAATTAGACAATAAAAAGGAATTGTACATTCAACATGGATATCTTATTTTAAGACACAACCTTAAACCGTAGTTAGGCTTCCAAGATTCCATACAGTTATAGTTTAGAAGAAATCAAGAGTACAAAGTTACAACATGGTTTGTTGACCTATCCAATACCCGTACATAACCCACATAAATGTCTATGGAGCCTCTAAGAATACAAAAGACAATGATGATAATGCCGACAACAAGGCCCCGGCTATACCTCAAAATGGATATATATCACAAAAGGGTGTACAACATAACCCCTTCAAGGAGGAAGGGGCTCACCAAGATTCGACACTATTCACAATGGAGCCACATACATTCTTTTAAAATGTAGCACCCCCGGCAAAAAGGACATTAGTACCATGGAATAGTACTAGTATGTATAACTAAACACCATTTTGTTAGAAAGAACAACCACACAAGAGTAAAGAGGAAACAATAAAGCCAACAAAGTTTTAAATAAGCACCATGCTAACAATAAAAGGAGGTTCCCCTTATTTTCACATATTTTTCTGAATTTTCAGATTGGAGCATCCCACACTGTTGCATTTTTATCCATATTACCATGACTTCCATGAGCAGAGTCCGACTAAGGACCGATTGTCTAAGCTGTCTCCCCGAGACGTTACTATTATTTTATTCTTCACTTTCTAGGTTCAATCATCAATACATTACCACCATGTGCATATATATCATGGCGTTCGATCACGGCCCGATCAGCTAAGCCGTCTCCCTGAGACGTTACCATTTTTCGTTATTCACCTCACACCAATCTTTGGTTACATATGTATTTGTTTTGGGGCCACAATTTCCATATTCCATAACTCACGTTTCACATTTTCCCCATTTTCAATAGTTACCTTGTCACTTAAAGTTATAGGCATATACAACAGCAATTTAAGTCATAATCATAGAGGGTAATTCGTCAAGTTTGGCATATTAGTCCCAAAGTAACCCTGGCATGATAGTTATGCATTTAGCACATAAATCATGTTCTCTACACATCTTCCATTTACACATTAAACACCTAAGGAACTACCTACCATATACATTTCCACAACATTAATTCACTTAACATAACAAGTGTTGCATCAATTTTGTTTCAAACTTAGAACACTTACTCGGGCACCACACAAGCTCAATTTCTACGAGGAGGGGTTTTTAGCCATAAATACCTCAATAAAGCTTTTCCTTAATACTTATAAAATTTCGGGACTCTTAGCACTTTAATCTATTGTATAAGAATTACAAACCAAGAATTAGAGACGAGATCAATCTAGCTCGTTTGAGAATATTATTAAACATAAAAGGGGTATTATGATCTTAGGCCCTTTTTGAAAGAAATTTCTTCAATATTATACCCCAATTGTTGTCTTTTTAGTTCTCATCCTCCTCGTACCCCAGTATCTCTTGCGCATGCACGATTACTAGCGTTATACCCATGTACCCACTTGCTAATTACTTATTTTAACATAAAATTTGAAATTATTGATGAGGGTACGATTCTTACCTCTTAGGATGAAAACCTAGTAGCTTCAATTGACAATCTTCAAGGATTTGGGGCAAGATTTAGAGAGAACTTCATGATGATTAGTCCTTCTCACTATAGAACTCCCTCTCTCTCTATGTCATGAAAAATAATAAAAAAAAATGGTCTATTGGGTATTTTTAATAGGATTTGGTCTAGAAAATAGGAGCCCCGAGTCAGATCTGTGGTCCCATTTGTGATCGCAAATGTGACATGCAGTCCGCAGAATGGACTGCAAAAATACTCCCCAAAAATTGAACATACTACCTGGGTCTGTAGTAAAAATGCGGTCCGCATACACGTTCTGTGGTCGCATAATGCATCGTAGAATTGCTCTTTACAAAATCCCAAGGAAATTATGCGACAACTATGCGGTCCGCATACCTGATATGCGATCGTATTCTCGGCCGCAGAATTGCACTTTTCTGGAAAACATTATTTGTTGACTTTTTCATGCATAGATCAGTCCAAAATGGTCCGAACCGTGGCGAGCTTGTGAGCCATGAAGAATATATGCATCTCTAACACATATTCCTGATTTGGCACTACGAGCTTGCGGGTTTAGAGTAAAAATCTTTCACGTGCCTCACATTCTCCCCCGCTTAGGATCATTCGAGGAGGTCAAAGTTCACACACTAGTAGTTTCTTGTGAAATCCCAGTTTCTCACGATCATGGAATACTTCAATAGCTCCGAATTTGGCTAACTCCCTAAATTACTAAAAAAAATTCTAGAGTTTCCTTTGTACCTAGCCCTATCCGCCTATCAGAAGGCCATAGAAAACATGTCCTAACAGAATATACATGATCCATAGACAAAACATAACATATACAATGTTATATTAACCACGCCCACATAGGCAATCATATCACCAAAATAAAACATAACAGTTTTACATAAATCGAATCAAGGATACATATTTCATATGGACCAAATGGATGAAAATATTACATGGCTATACAAACAAATGTTGGTACTTCCTTCTCATTTCTTCATCGGCTTCCCAAGTGGCTTCCTCAACCTGCTGGTTTCGCCATAACACTTTTACGGAAGCAATCTCTTTATTCCTCAATTTTCAGACCTGCATGTCAAGAATGACAACTGAAACTTCTTCATAGGATAGTTCTTCATTGACCTCAATAGTTTCAACTGGCACGATAATGGATAGATCTCCCACTACCTTTTCAACATAGACACATGAAAGACTAGGTGTACCAATGACATCTCGGGTGGCAACTCAAGCGTGTATGCCACTTGACCAATCCGCTGGATGATACCGACATATCTTGGGCTCAATTTTCCTTTCTTCCCAAACCACATGATACCCTTCATGGGGGAAACCTTTAAGACTACCCAATCATCTTCTTTGAACTCCAAATCTCTATGACAAACGTCTGAATAAGACTTTTGGTGACTCTGAGCAGTTTTTAAACTTTCCTTAACAATTTTGACTTTCTCCATGGCTTGGTACATAAGGTCTGGCCCTATTAATTCAGCTTCTCTGACCTCAAAACATCCAATGGGAAACCTACATCTTCTACCATATAGTGCCTCAAATGGTGCCATCTGGATACTAGTATGTAAGCTATTTTGTAAGCAAATTCTATCAGTGGCAAATGATCATCCCACCTACCTCTAAAATCAACATAGCAAACACGCAACATGTCCTCAAGCATTTGAATAGTCCGATATGCTTGCCGTCAGTTTGGGGGTGAAAAGTTATGCTAAGATTTATCTGAGTGCCCAAACCTTGCTAAAATTTCTTCCAAAAGTTGGTCGTGAATTGATCCCCTCGATCTAAAATGATTGAGACTGGAGTACCATGCAGCCTGACTATTTCTTTGATATACAACTGAACATACTGTTCCACTATGTTTTTAGATTTGACTGGCAAGAAGTGCACTGATTTTGTGAATTGATCAACAATTACACAAATTGATTTAAACTTGTGTGGAGTGCACGACAACCATACCACACAATTCATATTGATCATCTCCCATTTCCACATTGGAATTTCTATTCCTTAAGCCAGTCCTCCGGGTCTTTGATGCTCGCCTTCACTTGCTGACATTTCAGATATCTAGCCACAAAGTCCGCCACATCCTGTCACACCTCCCTTTTTACTACCCCAACATGCGTAAGGTGTATAAATACACTTGTAGGGTATACCCCGACGCTCAATTACCCGAGACGGATAAAATAACGTAAGGGAAGGAGTTTTTCCAATTTAAGGACAATCGGTTCGGGATTTCATTAGAGATTAATCAGAGTCGCCACTTGGGAATGACAATGGTGTCCCAAGTCACCGGTTAATCCCGAATCCGAGGAATTTTGACTCTTAAAATGTCTGCGAAGCAGAGGTCCGGATAAGGAACTCTGTTAACCCGGGAGAAGGTGTTAGGCACTCCCGGATTCCGTGGTTTTAGCACGGTCGCTCCACTGTCGTTTTTGACTTTTGTTTGACTCAATTATAGATTTTAACAACATAATGTGCTTTTGCGTTAAATATTATTTTTTAGGAATTTGCGACATCGCGGAAACACGCCTCGAGTCATACCGCAACCAGTACGCCTATGACTTTTGGTGTATTTCGGCTTTGCCGAGATTTGGATTTGAGTCGCACCAAGTGCACACTCGTTCATAGGAAGGTATATTAAAATCGTGCCCTAAAGTAACGTCTATCGGCTTTTAAATCTTTTGGGAGAAGCTATGGAATTAGCTATTAGCTTTCCCGAGTCTATTTGTATTATATCATTACTAAATGGGGGCCCCGATGTTATTCGGGCGAGGCTCGTCCCAAATTATTTATTAAAGGATGCTAACATTTGGCTAAGTTTTCTATATTTGTTTTTTCCTTAATCGTATGCTATTACTATAATAATCCAGGCCCGTCGAATTCTTATTACTTATTCGGCCTGGTCTTCTTTTCGTTTTGCTTAGCATGGGTCAGCATCGGTCCAGGCCTTTAAGGCCCAGACAGTCTTCAGGTTTGGATAACTAGTAAAGTAACGCCATGGTTTAAGCCTATATTGTGAGTTAAGCCCAAAACCAATAACAACAGAGAAAGTAAAAGAATACATACGTTTGAACTCAAAGAAAGAGTCAAATTCCATTTATTGATCAATTGAAGAGAAAAATTGTAATACAAATTGGGAAATAAAACTACCTACTAACAGAGAATTACAAGACCATTTCTATTTTTGATTTTTAACAAAGAACCTATACTAACCAATGGATTGATTCTTAGCTGGGATCAATGAGCTTTTAATTCCATATATACACGAAAAGGTATGGGTTATTCATAGCTATACTATTTTGCTACTGATTAATCCTATGAATTAAACTCATGAATATGTATATACAATTACTGACTCTAATATGACTTAACCCAGATATTACTTTTGAACTTATTCTTATATATTACTTCCAGTATGTGATTAAATATTGGTATTAGCACTAATCGAACTCATTCAATGCTATTAAATAGTGATATTAGCACTAATCGAACTCTTTTTCTTAACTAATTTTAATTTGGCTGATTAATGAATTAACTATATGATCGGGATTGATGAAGCTACTGTGATTGAGTGATTATCAATTCTGAAACCATTATTAGTTAACTTTTATTTTAATGTTATTACCTAGTTAACTAAGTGAGGTACCGATTCATACTACAACTATACTACCACTACTACTAGTTATTACATAGTTTTGTGTTCAGCATACTACAAATTATTACAATTAAGTTACTAATTCGAAATGACAGAACAGGTTAAAACGGGAGCTTCATTTCCAGATTTCAGCAATTACATCTTCATCAGAAATAGAAAAGTGTACCTGGATCAAATAGAAAGGACCAATGAGTTCTAGGGGGTCAAGTAAGCAAGTAACAGCAGGGTTTGAAACAGCAATGCAACAGTAGAGGATTTGAATATCAACGAGCTAAATAACACAGCAACAGAGTCAAATAACCCAGCAACAGCAAGCTAAGAAAACCCAGCAGAATCCGATTGAAAGCACCCAGAAATCCTACGATCCTATTGCTATTTTAAACTTTGAAACTTTTGAATTTCAGCTTATGTGTATTCTCAGATTACTCAATGTTGGAACCCCAAATATTAGCTCAGATTGTTCTACTGTGGAATCCCCCTTTTCAGCCCCTTTTAAGGGTGTATTTATAGCTAACTAAAGGCTGAAAACTTGGGGAGAAAGTTATGGGATTAATCCCAACTTTTCCCCTCTAAAATTTGTGAAATGTACACTTAACCCCCAATTCTGTTACCAGAAATCCTTCCAGCATGTGCTGGAAGGTTCCAAAGATTCCTTTTAAGGGGTTTTTACTAGTATAGCCCTAAGGGATGGAGATTTTTACAGATTTCCCATTTTAGGGAGACCATTATACCCCTAAATCTCTGCAAAATTGCAGAAATCAGGAGTATGGATGTCCCTATTACCCTCCTAAGTTCTTACTAGTTACTATTTTACCTTTTCAATACCCAATTGTGCCCCTAATAGCACTGCTGATTTACCAGCTATGCCTAGGGCAGATTTTAGCTAATTTTGAACCTATTTAACTAATAGCCAGCCCTGGCATTAGTATTTAAGGGCTGGCCATTTTTATTTTAAGAACTATTTCAAATTTAGCCAATTTTAAGCTAATTCCAATCAATTAAGACCCATTTATTCCTAATTAAAGCTAATTGCAGGCATAGCCTGCTTTGTTATTATGCTTCACCTATTTAAAAGTTAGCCAGTCTCAAGTTGAGACTTAGCTTGGGCTATCAAAGCCACATACTGGACAGCTGGGCCCAAAACCTTTACAGGTTTGGCCACTTTGCTTGTTCAGGGCTCAATATAGAGCCTGGGCTAGTCTGCATTTGCAGACATAGCCCTTTGCACAACCAGCCACTGTTAAACAGTGAGCTGTGTGTTAGGGCTCACGGAATTGGTCAACCCTTTGCAAGGTTGACCATTCTTAGGCCAATTATTAAACCTATAGCCTAATTATGATCATTTTCAGTTTTAGTCCTATTTCAAAACTAACCACTTTCATGGAACTAGTACTAACAGCTATAACCAAACTTCCTAAGCATAATAGACATCAACAGTGTTCATACCTAACATAAAACTATTGCAAACTTAACCATTTCAACATATAATTGCACATATAAACACATGAAGTCAAATATTGTTCATTAATCAATCAAAATTCAGAAGTAGGGTTTGATAATGTTGAATCTCAACTAATCAACTTACATAACTTGAAATCATGCAGTCACATGGCAATTAACATCAATTAGGCTAAGCAACAGTCATTTCATGTTAGATGATATACTGATAAACCCTAAAACACTTAGTATTTATGGATATAGATACTGAATTCCCAGAAACAGATCAACAAAAGAATAAAAACATGATTTATTTTAAACAAGAAGGCAATGGACTAAGAATGATGATTAACCAGACCTACCAACCTAAAGCTTTTCCCAAATACCAGCCTAAATCTAGTACAAGTGCAGGACACATAAAATGAAGATGATGAAAGGAAGAACATGGAGGAACAGTGACAGAGAAACAAGAAAGATCAACCAGGATATTTTAAAAACAACTTAATGTAATGATGAGAAGAGAATGAAGTTAAGCTACTATCCAAACTATGCATTCATGACAATGGGAGAAAGTTGGACTGTAAGAACTGAACAGATCCAAAGACTATAATATCTACAAGATGAGGAAACAAAGGGAATTCAAGGTGACTCATATGACTTAACATGATTGGTAGCAAACAATTAAAAAGATGGACAAGATGAAAAAGAAGCCTGATTCTTTCATAGATCATTAAAGCCAAAGGCAACAAAAATGGCCACAGTAACTTAAACTTAAGATATAGATCAGTGACTCACAACTCAACAATTAAAATGACAGGGGAAAGATGAAATTTTTGAACTTATAGCAGAGAACCATAAAAACAGGACAATCAACAGATAGAAAATCCCATTATTAACAGGCTCAGAAGAAGCAGGCAAAGAACCCCTATAATTAATCACTAAAGAAACATGCAAGAGATATAGAACAAAAGAAGACATAATTATATAAGAATCTTATAGCTAACATGCGAAGCACAAAACAAGAGAAACATATATGAAAGCAAAGAAACAGAGACAATATGACTAACACAGGATCTCAAAACAGAAGAAATGATCATAATGATGAACAAGCAACAGACATTAACTAAAACACAGAAGGAGAGGAAATGCTTAACATGAGAAAATAAACAGAAAAGTCTTAGGCTAGCATGTGAAACAACTAATCAGAATAGCAGGGTCAACAATTAACAAAGTAAAGCAACAAAGAGATGTGAACTTCAGAACTACGGGGAACATAATCAAACAGCAAACAATTCACGAATGCAAACTTAAAAATCAGAAAGGACAAGAAAACATGCTAAACACAGAAATCATAGAAATCAGGATCAAAACATGTAAGAAATAACAGACAATCCTATTAAACTAAAGAAGACTAAAGGGTGGGGGACTTAGCTTGCGGGGCCGGTCCCCCGAGCTTCCTATCCTCTTTCCTTTTTCCTTTTCATTCTCAGACTCTCAGGCTCTTTTTTATTCCTTCTTTTCTTTTTCTTATTCTTTTCCAGATCTTCTTCTTTTGATTTTCTTCTGATTTTTTCTTTTAGGCTCGAAAGGGGGAGCCTTTTTGATTTTGACTTGAAGAGGGGTGTTTGGGTGAAGGTAAAGAACAAGTCTTGATTGGGGTTCGAACTTGGGGTCGCCGGAGTTAGGGTTCCGACGACCTTCTTCGGGATATTCGAGAGGTTTGAGGGACATTCGAGGGGAACCAGTGGTATGGGTGGGTAGATCTCATGGAGAAGAAGAGAATGGCATTGGTTTCGTGTGGGTTCTCATACCTTGGTGGTCACCGGCGAAGATTCCGGTGACCGGGACTTATGAAGAGCAGGGTATTTTCTGGGGTTTTTGGGTGTAGAAGACGGAGAAGAAGGAGATGAAGAAGGAAGGGATGTTGAAAAGGCCGGCGACCACCGTGGAAGGTGGTGGCCGCCATGGCTAACCAAGGTCTGAAGAAGGTGAAGCAGGGAGAGAAGGGAGGGGTTTGGGGCGGCTAGGGTTAGGGATTTAACAAAATGGCAAAAATCATTCGGACAAGGGCCTTATATAGGCCGGCCGTCTTAGGTAATCTGGGTCGTTGATCTGATGAAGATCAACGGTCTAGACCAAGCGTTACTAAAACGACGTAGTTTCGCCTGTCTGGGAGACTAAAGGTCTTCGACCGTCAGATCACTTCAAATGGATGGCCCAGATTATGCCTCTCTTCTCAATTAATTAAAGAAATCAACTAATTATTCTCACCGTTAGATTATCTCGCATGAACGGCTGAGATCACTCTCTGAAAGCCTGGACCGGCCAGCTCATTGGGCTAAAGCAGATTGGGCCACTGCTTTCAATTATTCCTGGCCCAAACCAAATACACCTATATATTTTGTATTTTTCTGGTATTTTAATTATTTTTATGCACTTTTCTTTTATATTTTTTTTTCTTTTCTTTTATGAAAAAATTATAAATCCTAATTTACTACCTACTCTAATTTCCTAGTATTTTTTGGTAATTTTCTGTGTTTTTTTTCCTAATTTCTACTACTTAAGCTATTTTTACTAATTTTCTAATTAACTAAACTAACAAATTAATTACTACTATTTTTTGATTTTTCTAATTTCTTACTTATTCAAATACACAAAAATATAACTAATTTCAAGCAAAACAAGTAATTGCACTCAAAAACATATTTATTTTAATTTTGGAATTTAAAGGCTTAGTGCAAAAATCATGTGCTCACAGCTGCCCCTCTTTGCTCGGGAACACGAAGAGTTTCAGTGCAAAGATAAGTGAGCAGTAATGTGAGATTTTTGCACATCGGCATATTCCGTGAAAGCATTTTTGAAAACCTTTTGACCGCACCCCGCTTTAGAGGTTGCCTACATATCCTGGGCTAAACAGGAATCAGGTCAGTGTAGTTCGGGAAGGTCTGGCAGTTTTAAAAACTACCAGACTCACTGTTGCATTGACAATGTTGAGACCTGCTGACTTACTCCTTATTACACCGGGGGGAAATGTAAAATGAAGAAGCTATTCTAAGCTATGATCCTACAATTACAATTGTTCCTAATCTAGCTTTTGCTCTCTTTCCCTTTCCGGTGATGCAGAATCTTCCTTTTTGTTGATTTTCTTGTTTTCTTGATGACTCTCTTTTTGTTGATTTTCTTGTTTTCTCTTGTTGACTCTCTTTTTGTTGATTTTCTTGTTTTTCTTGATCCCGAGCTGAACATGCTCAAAACAAAACAACAAACTACCTCTCTTTTTTTCTTTTTTCTGCGCCCCAGTGTGGGCTTTTTTAAATATATAAACCATGATGATGCGATAAAATATTCCCGTATTTGAGAGGCGGGCGCCTAACATAAATTTTAAACGTGCAATGCGAATGCGAAAATATTCCCGAATTTGAAGGTGGGCGCCTAACGTAAATTTAAACGTGCAATGCGAATGCAGAAAATATTCCCGAATTTGAAGGCGGGCGCCTAAAGAATTTTAAACGTGCAATGCGAATGCATAAAATATTCCCGAATTTGAAGGTGGGCGCCTAAACGAAATTTAAACGTGCAATGCGAATGCAGAAAATATTCCGAATTTGAAGGTGGGCGCCTAACGAAATTTAAACGTGCAATGCGAATGCGTAAAATATTCCCGTATTTGCAGCGGGCGCCTAACGTAAATTTAAACGTGCAATGCGATGCGTAAAATATTCCCGAATCTGAGGGGGGCGCCTAACGTAAATTTAAACGTGCAATGCGAATGCGAAAATATTCCCGAATTTGAAGGTGGGCGCCTAACGAAATTTAAACGTGCAATGCGATGCAGAAAATATTCCCGAATTCGAAGGTGGGCGCCTAACTAAATTTAAACGTGCAATGCGATGCAGAAAATATTCCCGAATTCGAAGGTGGGCGCCTAACAGAATTTAAACGTGCAATGCGAATGCGAAAATATTCCCGAATTTGAAGGTGGGCGCCCACCGTAAATTTAAACGTGCAATGCGATGCGTAAAATATTCCCGAATTTGAAGGCGGGCGCCTAACGTAAATTTAAACGTGCAATGCGATGCGAAAAATATTCCCGAATCTGAAGGCGGGCGCCTAACGTAAATTTAAACGTGCAATGCGATGCGAAAATATTCCCGAATTTGAAGGTGGGCGCCTAACGTAAATTTAAACGTGCAATGCGAATGCGAAAATATTCCCGAATTTGAAGGTGGGCGCCTAACGTAAATTTAAACGTGCAATGCGATGCGTAAAATATTCCCGAATTTGAAGGCGGGCGCCTAACGTAAATTTAAACGTGCAATGCGAATGCAGAAAATATTCCCGAATTTGAAGGTGGGCGCCTAACGGAAATTTAAACGTGCAATGCGATGCGGAAAATATTCCCGTATTTGAAGGTGGGCGCCTAACGTAAATTTTAAACGTGCAATCCGAATGCGGAAAATATTCCCGAATTTGAAGGCGGGCGCCTAACGTAAATTTAAACGTGCAATGCGAATGCGTAAAATATTCCCGAATTTGAAGGTGGGCGCCTAACATAAATTTAAACGTGCAATGCGAATGCAGAAAATATTCCCGAATTTGAAGGTGGGCGCCTAACAGAAATTTAAACGTGCAATGCGAATGCAGAAAATATTCCCGTATTTGAAGGTGGGCGCCTAACAGAAATTTAAACGTGCAATGCGATGCAGAAAATATTCCCGAATTTGAAGGTGGGCGCCTAACAGAAATTTAAACGTGCAATGCGAATGCGGAAAATATTCCCGAATTTGAAGGTGGGCGCCTAACAGAAATTTAAACGTGCAATGCGAAAATATTCCCTCAGCCTGAGGACTGGGGAGTGGATTTCAAAAGATGTTACCTCCTCTTTTTGGTATTTTCTTTTTACCAACTGATCTCTTGCCTGTGAATTTCTCCACTTATTCGGCAGACTTTCTCTTTTTGGTATTTTAAATTTTCCACATTGGTCACATTCACTTTAAAGTGATTAGTGACAATTTGTTCCTGCATGAAACAAAATTTATTAGATATAAACTGCTGGCAACTGGCATCTGCCGTCCCCGCTTCTTATTGCTTCCTTTGTTTTTGCTTTTCTGATGTTGCATGACTTCTAACTGCTTGTCCCATGCAAACTCTTTTTGTATTTTCTCATTTTTTCCTTTTTGTTTTGTTTTCCTTTTTTCTTTGGCCATGTTTGCCAAGCTTCTTTATTCTCCTCCCCAATCTCCTATCTTTTCTGATCCAATGTTATTTCAACTTCCGTTATCAGGAGCTGGTAGTTAGCTCTCAAAAGGGTAAACAATGAAATGCAGAAAAAAATGAAAGAAAGGTAAGGGTATTTTGGAGAGATGTCAGAACTTATCTGGGTATTTGCTGGCTGATTCCGCTGACCATGCCATGTATTTAAACTCTGACCCAGTTCGTTCCAATCGTTATTTAGACTCCGAATTGTTTTTGACCCAAACCGATACTCTTTTTGTTGTCTTTTCTCTTTTCTGATGGTCGCCTTACGGTGCCTCGAAAGGTTTTCGCCAATAAGACTCTCTCATTTATTCTCTCAACCTCGCCATCATCTCACAGTGCCGATTAAGGTTTTCACTGATGAGACTCTCTCATTTTATTTCCCTCAAACTCACGGTCGCCTCACAGTGCCGGTTAAGGTTTTCACCGATGAGACTCTCTCATTTTTTTTATTTTTTCTCATTTTTCCCTTTTGTATTTTGTTTTCTTACCACGGGTATTGTCCGATGTTTCACTCCTCCTTCGCTGTATTTGTTATCATTTCAAAATTGATCAGAAGGTCTTTCTTTGGACTGTAACGTGGCTTTTGGACGGGTTAAGAAAGAAAGATATAAAGGCTCAAAATTTCAACGAGGGTTAAAAATATTTACAACTCTCGGAATTATTAAAACATAACTTCTGCCCCAGTTTCAATATGTGGGGAATTTTTGGATTTTTCCTTTATTGTGACTGAACCTCAGAGAGGCTGCCTACGTACCCTTTCGGGATCAAGTCAGACGTAGTTCATCCAACTTTAAAAGTTAGATGGATTTCTTTTGACTTTTTCCCGATTTTTGTCTTCTTTTTCTTTTTTTTTTTTTCATTTTCCATTCATCATTTTTTTTCATTTCATTTTTTCATTTTCCATCATTTCATTTTTCATTCTGGCAATTTCGATTTTATTGCACTAGAGTGATTCCGAGAGAGGGATATGAAAGAATTCATTCATTAAGGCTCAAATGGGTTAACAATGGATAAAGTGTTTGGATAGAGAATAAAATGCCTTCATCATTTCAATTCCAAAATCACAACAAAATACAAAACACATAATTAAAAAGGAATCATACATAGTATCTTTTGACTGCATCTGAATTGATAGCAGTCTCTACGCACTTTCCTTCAACATCGGTTAAGTATAATGCTCCATTGGACAACACCCGTGATACCACGAACGGTCCCTGCCAATTCGGTGCAAACTTGCCTTTTGCCTCTGCCCAATGTGGTAAGATACGCCTCAATACCACTTGTCCAACTTCAAACTTTCGAGGTCGTACCTTCTTATTATATGCTCTGGCCATTCTCCGCTGATACAACTGTCCATGGCAGACTGCGGCCAATCTCTTCTCATCAATCAAATTCAACTGTTCTAACCGGGCCTTTACCCATTCATCGTCATCTATCTCAGATTCGGCTATAATTCGCAATGACGGTATTTCTATTTCTGCGGGTATAACGGCCTCCGTTCCGTACACCAGTGTATAAGGTGTGGTTCCGATAGAAGTACGTACCGTCGTGCGGTAACCCATGAGAGCAAAGGGTAACTTTTCATGCCATTGCCTGGATCCCTCCACCATTTTTCGGAGAATCTTCTTGATGTTCTTATTTGCCGCCTCTACTGCACCATTCGCCTTTGGCCTGTAAGGCGTGGAATTGCGGTGTGTGATCTTAAACCTTTCACAAACTTCCGCCATGAGATGACTGTTTAAATTGGCTCCATTGTCTGTGATAACCACTTTGGGGATTCCAAATCGGCATATAATATTTTCATGCACAAAATCCACCACCGCTTTCTTCGTCACCGCCTTGAATGTCTTAGCTTCAACCCACTTGGTGAAATAATCTATTGCAACCAGAATGAACCTGTGCCCATTAGAAGCGGCTGGATCTATTGGGCCGACGACATCCATGCCCCAAGCAACAAAGGGCCAAGGTGCTGACATTGTGTGCAACTCATAAGGCGGGGAGTGGATCAGATCCCCATGCACCTGGCATTGATTGCATTTCTTTACATACCTGATACAATCACGCTCCATAGTGAGCTAGTAATACCCAGCTCTCAAAATCTTCTTTGCTAAAACATATCCACTCATGTGGGGTCCGCATACTCCGGCATGTACTTCAATCATGATTTCATCTGCTTGTTGTGCATCCATACTTCGCAATAAGCCCAGATCTGGTGTTCTTTTGTATACCACTCCTCCACTGAGGAATAATCCATTGGCTAGACGCCTGATGGCTCTCTTCTGGTCTCCAGTGGCTTGCTCCGGGTATTTGCCACCTTTCAAGTATTCTCTAATATCATGATACCACGGCTCTCCATCTGACTCTTCTTCCACAGCGAAGCAATAAGCATTCTGATCTCGGACTTGGATCTGGAGCGGATCTATATATGTCTTGTCCGGATGATGCAACATAGAGGACAATGTGGCCAAAGCATCTGCAATCTCATTATGCATTCTTGGGATGTGCTTGAACTCTATAGACTGGAATCTTTGAGACAACTCGTGCAAACAATATCGATATGGTATCAATTTCAAATCTCGTGTCTCCCATTCCCCTTGGATTTGGTGTACCAAGAGATCCGAGTCACCCATGACCAAAATCTCTTGAATACCCATGTCAATTGCCATTCTTAACCCCAAGATGCACGCCTCATATTCAGCCATGTTGTTGGTACAGAAAAATCGAAGCTGAGCTGTGACGGGATAGTGTTGACCCGTACTTGAAATAAGTACCGCTCCGATACCAACGCCCTTGCTGTTGACGGCTCCGTCAAAGTACATTTTCCATCCTGGTCTCTTATCTTGCTCCATCTCCTCGACAAGCATTGCCTCTTCATCCAGAAAGTACGTCTTTAATGGTTCATACTCATCATCCACCGGATTCTCAGCTAAGTGGTCTGCAATAGCTTGTGCCTTCATTGCCGTACGAGTTACATAGACAATGTCAAATTCTGTGAGCAGAATCTGCCATTTGGCCAGTCTTCCCGTAGGCATAGGCTTCTGAAATATATACTTGAGAGGATCCAGTCGTGATATCAAGTACGTAGTGTATGCTGACAAATAATGCTTTAGCTTCTGAGCCACCCAAATCAATGCACAACAAGTTCTTTCCAGTTGAGTATACTTAACCTCGTAGGATGTAAACTTTTTGCTGAGGTAGTAGATGGCTTGTTCTTTCTTGCCTGTCTCATCATGTTGACCCAGTACACAACCAAAGGAATTATCTAGCACTGTTAGATACAAGATCAAAGGTCGCCCTGGTTCTGGAGGAACTAGCACCGGAGGATTGGCCAAATATTCTTTGATCTTGTCGAAGGCTTCCTGACACTCGTCGGTCCATTTCACCGCCGCATCTTTCTTTAACAACTTGAAGATCGGCTCGCATGTTGACGTCAATTGAGCAATGAACCGACTAATGTAATTCAACCTTCCTAATAAGCTCATGACCTCCTTCTTGTTCTTCGGCGGATGTAAACTTTGAATAGCTTTGATCTTTGATGGATCCAATTCAATACCTCGCCGACTCACAATAAACCCCAGTAGTTTCCCTGAAGGTACTCCAAAGGCGCATTTCGCCGGATTGAGCTTTAAATTGTACCTTCGTAGTCTTTGGAAGAACTTCCTCAAATCTCTCACATGATCAGGTTGTTTTCTGGACTTTATGATGACATCGTCCACATATACTTCAATTTCTCGATGCATCATATCGTGGAACATTGTGGTCATTGCCCTCATGTAAGTTGCCCCGCATTCTTCAATCCAAACGGCATTACTCTGTAACAGTACGTTCCCCAAGGTGTAATGAAGGCAGTTTTCTCAGCATCTTCTTCGTCCATCAGGATCTGGTGATAACCTGCATAACAATCCACAAACGAACCGATTTCATGCTTAGCGCAATTGTCGATCAATATGTGAATGTTTGGTAATGGGAAGTCATCCTTCGGACTGGCTTTGTTGAGGTCTCTATAGTCTACACACACTCTGGTTTTGCCATCTTTCTTCGGGACCGGCACAACATTTGCCAACCAGGTGGGGTATTTGGTAACTCTTATGACCTTTGCCTCAAACTGCTTATTCACCTCTTCCTTTATCTTTACGCTAATGTCCGTTTTGAATTTTCTCAGCTTTTGTTTTACTGGCCGGCATTCCGAGTAGATAGGCAACTTGTGTACCACCAGATCTGTGCTAAGCCCGGGCATGTCATCATAGGACCAGGCAAAGATGTCCTTAAATTCGTGTAACAACCTTATCAATTCATCCCTGAGGGGTGCCTCCAAATGCATACTAATCTTTGTTTCTCGGACATCATCTTCGCTCCCCAAGTTTACAGATTCCGTATCACTCAGATTCGGCTTGGGTTTTTCCTCGTATTGTTTCATGTCCTTACTTATTTCCTCCAGGGCTTCCTCATCCTCACATTCTATTTCACTCTCTTCCTCGATTTCTTGTATAGTAACATGATTGTCAGAACTGGGTCTAGAATCCTTCACGCATGACATGGCATTGGAATCAACACATGCAAAACTGTACAAAAGGAAAAATAAAGAAAAATAAGGCAAAAGTGAAGAAAAAGGAAAAACTGCATTTCATTAATTAAAAAGAAACGAACAATGTTCGGGATACATGGTGATTTTTTTTTCATGAGGGGAATGGGGAAAATAACAACTTTCGGGGAAGCAAATGATGAAATTTTGAGCTAACTACCAAGACTCCTTCCGGATAAGGAAAGGAGTAGCTTCCCAATTGTTCAATGTGACTCTGGGCCCCACAAATTGCACGTCCATGTTGCTCGTGCCTTCCCCTGCTTCAATCGTATTCACTTCCCAAAACAATTTCTTAAAACCAAGCATTTCTTCATCAAGTTGGGTCTCAATGCACTTTGCTGCAGCAGATGGTTGATGTTTTGTACCAGGCCTGATAAAGATGTCGGATAATTTGGGTATGGGTTTGGGCAAGGTCCAGTTTTTCTTGGCTTTAGAGGCTCTTTGGATATCGGCAAGGGTGGGTTTGAACCCTAAGCCGAATGTGCCTTTATTCTCCGGAAGCTGAACTGGTTGAGTGACTCCTTGCAGTGTTTTGCCTAATCCCCTCCCCGGTGCAAATCCATTTTTCAGCATTTCTTTGGCCACCATTATAGCAGTTGGTGCCATCATAGGGGTTGGTAACTTTTCACCTTCAGCAACTCTATTCACCACGACAGCATCCGTCACTTGGTAGACCCAAGGACCTCTATCACCATTAGTATCATCAAAAGGAGCTACCACATTACAAGCATTTTCCTCCCCGTGCACAACAATCTCTTGTTGTTCCCATTCAAACTTGACCATCTGGTGTAGAGAAGATGGTACCGCCTTAGCCGCATGAATCCAGGGTCGACCTAACAGCAAGTTATACGACACGGCAATGTCGAGCACCTGGAACTCCATCGTAAAATCAACGGGACCGATGGTCACTTCCAAAATAATATCTCCTGACGTGTTCTTACCTCCGCCGTCAAACCCTCTCACATTGATATTGTTCCTCCGGATCCTGTCCGGGCTAATGTTCAGCTTCCCTAAGGTTGACAGCGGGCAGATGTTGGCACTCGATCCATTGTCAATCAGTACCCTGGTCACGACCGATTCTTCACTCTTTACCGTGAGGTACAATGTTTTATTGTGTTCAGCTCCTTCCACCGGCAGCTCCCTATCGGAGAAGGTGATCTTGTTAGACTCGAAAATTTGCTGGTGATCTTCTCCAAGTGACACACCGAGATCTTCTCCGGAACACGAGCCTCATTTAGAATTTTCATACGAGCCTTCCGTGCTCTTCTGAGTGTATCAACAAAGATAACAAAGAAATCTGGCCCGGGGTCTTTCTTAACTGTTCAACCACCGAGTACTCTTGCGACTTCATTTTCTTAAGGAATTCTTCTCCTTCCTCCTCCGACACCGGCTTTTTCAATTGACTTTCTTTTCACCGCTTTCATCTTTCTCGCTCCTCCGGAGCAAAACACCTTCCGGATCGTGCGAGTCCATGCGTTTCATTAATTTCTCCGAAATCTCTTTTCCTTGTAAACTACCGCTACCTTGTTATAGTTCCAAGGCAGAGTCTTTGTATTCACCATCGGCATTTGCACTACCGGTTTTATGATCACCGGCTCGCACTTGCACTCTTCATAGCTCACAATTGTTTTTGCTGACCTGGCACTACCACTTTTAGACTTCCCATCACTACTTGCTTTGGTTTCTCAACAATCGCTTTCTCCTTCACAATTTCTTTCTCTAACTCTGTCACTCGACTTTATCATCACGACGGCCCCGAGATGGTTTTTGATTGCCATCACCCTCGCCCCAGCTCTATCATATTCGTTTCGTGGTGATTCAGGCAATGGATCCTGGGTAATGTTTGGGGTTTCGGGGGCCTCTGTACTTCAATTCTCCTCTAATCGATAAGATCTTGAATGGCATTCTTTAATTGCCAACATTTCTCAGTATCATGGCACCGTTCCTGAACAATATTCACATCTGACAGAAGTATTAAGGTTCTTTGGGGGAGGATTTGGATTTTTTGGCGCGATTGGGCTTAACATCCCCAATTCTTTCAACCCGTGGAAAAGACCGGTATATGATTCTCCGAGCAGGAAGCGAATGTTTTTCCCGCTCGTTTCTCCAACCGGCCGTCCGGCGTCCGGGTCTATTCCCGGTTGCGGTGTTGCCTAGGGGTTGAGTATGTGTTTTGGGGATGGTACACACGTGTGGAGCTTGAGCTCTCCACACGCGGCGGCGTGCGGGTAAGCTTCGGCCTGGCGCGACGGTAACGCGGGCCAGCCGGCGGGCTGCGCGGTGGCGGCGGGTTATATAGGGCTTGCAAGCACGGTGTGGATTTGGCGGGTAGGATGGTGGTGGTGGATTATATGGGAGTTGTCGGGCTTGATGGGTGTTGGCGGTAAGGTCCGGGTGGGTTATAATGTGGGTTGCGACTCCAGGGCCTGCTTTCAACGGTTGCCACTTCTTCTTTCTTCTTCTTTCCCATCACTCCTCCACTTCCACTATGTATAGCTTGATTAGTGGCTTTGATAGCCGAAAAACTCATAATCTTGTTTGTCTTCAAACCCTCTTCTACAAAACTTCCCATTTTCACAACTTCGTTGAAATTTTTCCCGATTGCAGACACTAGATGGCCGTAGTACGTTGGCTCCAAAGCTTGCAAAAAACAATCCACCATCTCTCCTTCTTTCATTGGTGGATCCACTCTAGCGGCCCGTTCCCTCCATCTAAAACCGTATTCTCTAAAGCTCTCTCCTGGCTTTTTCTCCAGCTTGGTAAGGGATAACCTGTCGGGTATGATCTCCAAATCGTACTGAAAGTGACTAGCGAAAGCTCGCGCTAAGTCATCCCAAACGAACCATCTTGTACGGTCCCTCGCTTTCGGCATACCATTCCAGTGGCCGATCCACTCAAACTTTTGGCTCAAGCACGCCATCGAACAACTCATCTTCTTCCTCCCGCGCCTCCTCATCTTGCTGGCGCGCATCCTCTCGTATGAGCTACCGGAT